>JBBPTU010001399.1:0-12561 GCA_038094295.1 Tylopilus aff. beelii
GTCAAATGCTGCTCCAAGGAGTACAGACCCGCTGGACCACAAGCCTGTATACGAGCAAGATCGACATGTCTTTGCGAGACGACTGACTGTTACAATATTATAGCGACGAGCTTAGTCTATCCAGATTTGACCTATTAAAATACACTAGAAACGATGATGGCGAGCGCTTTGACATGCATGTCATATTCATCCTGCTCAGTTTTACTTTTTCGTGGTGCTAGGTAAACTCATGTGGGGTCCACCAGACCACTGCTTGCGCACATCTTGCTGACGGTCACGTCTTGGCCGCTATGGTATGCAGATGGTGTTACCTTGGTGGACTCTTGGATCAATCTCGACGTGCGTCCACTGCAACGATGAAGTATTGGTGTACGATACAAACCGCATTAGATTAGGGGAGATTATCTGGCCATGGATGATGGTCAATTATTATGTCTAGATTCCAGAAGGTGAACAGATTCGAACACACCTACTAGCTGAATGCTGAGAAACATTTAGAGCATGTCCAGTGACCCATCTGAGTCGGCTGTTGCCGTGAGGCACTGCAATATCTCAGTGTCTTGTTTTCCATGACATTTTATTTCGTGATAATCTGTCTGTTCTGTCAGAGGTGGCAGTGATTCGTGATTCCAGGGGCTGCCGGGGAAAGTTGGGATGAGATGATTGACAGCATGACAGGTGTGGTTGATTCAAGCTCACTAGGGACTATTTGACAGCGTACACTGTCCATCACCACCCCAGAAAGTAGATTGGAGTACGGCTGCCAAATCCTAAGTGCAGGAAGAGACAAGTTCCGTGGCATGTGTTTACTCCCGAGTCATTCCGAGAGTCATTCCGAGCCACTGGCAGCCACGCACGCTCTTGCACCAGGCCAAGTCTGTGCACCCACCACTGGCAGGGAGCTCGAACAAGCGAGAGCATTAGGCAAGGGCGTAGGTGCCACTGCCTATCGAGTCAACCAGCGCAGGTGTACCAGGACATGCAACTTGAAGGGATCATAATGGCACTGCAGACGATACAGATACGGTGGACTTCGAGACCAATAGAAGGGTTCAGGAATATGCCAAAGAGTGTCACATGGTGACATGTCAAGCAGTGTTATTAGTGGCTTTCAGGGATTTACTTAGTAAGTGAATGTCGAGAACGACTTTGGAACACACCGGACATGGTTGTGCCACACCACACATCTAGCTTGAATCGCAAGAATGTTGATAGGAAATGTAGACACGGCGGTGATAACTGACAGCGCTAAAGGGCTACGACGATACATGGCAATAAACTTAGAAAGAAGGTCTGCACCACCCTTCAGTCTACTCATCGGTCATAAAATTGATCTTCCGCTCAGTGTCAGGTATCACCACAACGGATCGGTGAGTCACTTCTACTAGTTGGAATAATTCAGTTTTCTCTCTTTGGCCAAACTTTTTGGGGTCACTCAGATGGTATAAAATGATCCATTTTGCAGATAGATCAAATCTTGAAAAATCAAGTCCCGCTGCTCTAGTCCGAGCCAATCATGCTTCACACACTCTCAGCTCTCACTGTGGCCCTCACCCTCATCCCTGGCATTCGTGTCCTTGCGCAGGAGAATTGGACAGCGGCCCTTGAAGTGGACTATGGCGGTTCGTATGGAACTGGACAACCTCTCAGCAACCTTGCATGCTCTGGTTTGACCAGTGACGGAAATTATGGCACAGTAGACTCGCTCCCTAACTACCCATTCGTCGGTGGGTTCTACACTGTGACGAGCCAGAACGAGTTATGTGGCACCTGCTATGCTGTCATCCTGGATGGCAGTGACCAACCATGGTATATCTTGGCTGTGGATACTACGCCTCAGGGTCAAGTTTTGTTGTTGGATGCAGTGTGGGTCGCCATGGGTCTTGACCCAGACACCTCGCTCACTGGACATGAGCCCCATGTATCATTCATCGTGATGGACTCATCTGTATGCGAGTGGTACTGAATGAAGGCTACCAGAGATGGTCAGTGAGTAACTTTAAGTTAGAGCCGTCTTCTGTGCTTGGGCTGACATAACTAGCAGGTGTTGATGCATCGTACACTTGGGTCGATCGAGGGGCAACAGTGTTGTTATATATTTAGTAGGAAATGTCGACTCAACACATCTCCTCGTGATTTGTGCACTGGGCTCTTACGTTGCTATTCTGTGAACTGCATCTCTCCAAAAGTTTCTGTTATACAAGTAGTGTAGCACCACGTTCACGTTCGTCGGCGCTTTATGTAAATTTGAGAAAGTCTCCAGATCCCAAGCTTGAGCTTGAACTTCCCTGCCCGCATTCCTTATCGGTCCGCCCTCCCGCCGCACCGCCTCCCTTTCATCGGTCTCCCCTGTCGCTTCAAGCACCGCTGCTCGTGCCTCACGCTGTCTCTCAAGTTGGTGTGCAGCGCACCCTTCTCTCTCTCACGGGCTCATTCCTGCCGTGCATGCCATGCCAACTATCAGCGTCCTGGGACCCAGAGCACAGTCAGCCGTCTGGCAGTGTATTTAACAGTGCGTCCCATCCAATAATTTTCGTCACTCCCCATACGCGATTCTCTCGATTCTCTATCCCATTTTGACCGAGCTCACGGACCGTGCAGCCCGCCACGCACAACAGATCAATACCGCCACCTTGATGTCATGGGCGCACCTCGATCGTCTAGCCCACCACGCCGTCAATGACGATGCGATGCAATAGTGGTGGCAGCATTGACAATGACATGAGCAGCACTGGCAGGGACCACGCAACCACCACCGGTTACCCACGATTGCAAATATTATCCATCGTGATCTGGATAGGTACTGCTTCTCTTGGGACTATTTGCTCGACGGTTTACACTCTCCAGTGGCATTACCACCCCAGCACGTATATTCGAGCACGACTACTCGTCCTGTGACTGCTGGAGCTTATTTCTCCGTATGTCTGTTGTTTCGCTATGCTCATTCAAGCTCGATTATCGTTAACCGGGGCAACAGAACCCTCCACTACTGTAGCAAGAATTAGTAGTATCTCAGCCATAATCTGTTATGCCCGCCAATTGTATAGGGACGAAATCCTCCCTTAAACCCTCTACCTTCAGTAGCAGGAGTAATTTGGGTGTATCGACTAAGCTGCTAAAGCCGATCTGCCCTGCTGAATAACAGTTGCAAGATGCTTTCTCTCTCATCAATGTTTGCACACTGAATTACAGTGCCTACACCAAGTCAACATTTCCTGCTAAATACATAACAACACCGTCGCCCTCAGTCAACGCAAATATATGATGCGTCAATACCTACTAGCTATCATGATGTCAGCCGCAAGCACAGAAGAATCGCTCTAGGTTACTCACTGACCATCTTTGCTATCTTTGATTCAGCCCCACTTGCAGTAAGACCAGTCCATCGGGGTGAATGATACATCCGACGGGCTCAACTGTGAACCGAAACCCATCTGGATAAACACCTGCTTCGACACCACAACTTCACCGTAGGGACTAGTATCCATAGCCAAGATATACATCGTTTTGCTATTCGTGTAAACAGCGAAGCAGCCACCACAAAGCCCGTTCTCGCTTGTCACGGTGTAGAACCCACCAACAGTTGGGAAGGAAGGGAGATCGCCCAGTGTGGAGTACGTTCCATTATCATAAGTACTCCAAATAGAGCATGCCAAGTTGGTGAGGGGTGCATCATATCGGGATAATAGACCGGTCTGGTCCACTGCAAGGCTTGCTGTCCAAGTCTCTTGCGCAAGGATAGGAAGGCCAGGGATGAGGGCGAGGGTCACAGCAAGAGCCGAGGTAGGGTGAAGCATGAGTGACTCGGACTAGAGCAGCGGGTCTTGATTTTTCAAGATTTGATCTATTCTAGTCGCGCTGCGAAATGGTCTATTTTATACCATGCTGAGTGACCCCAAAAAGGATCGACCAAAGAGAGGGAACAGAACTCATTCGACTAGTAGGGGAGACTCGGCGATCCTTTGTGGTGATACCTGACACTGAGCGGAAGATCAATTATACAATCGACTCGCAGGCTGCCAGTAAAGGATGGCGCAGACCCTCTTTTTAAGCCGGTCACGACGTGTCGTCGTAGCCCTTTAGCACTGTCAGTTATTTCCGCCATCGAACGGTTTCACTTCTGGTCCCTGGATTGACTTATGGGTGTTTGCGATTGAAGGTAGATGTATGGTGTGGATGGCACAACTGGCACATCCGGCATGTTCCCGAGTCGTTCCTGACATTCACTTGTCCCCAACGTGATTGGTAGCACTGCTTACCAGTGACATGTGACACGTCACCAACACGCACCACCGTGGCACTCTTAGGCATATTCCTGGACCCTTCTATTATCGTCTGTGGCGCATCTCGCGCATCCTGGTAGCCCGCTCAGACTCGCGCACTTGTCGGGTAAATCTCTCTCGGTCAGTTGATCATGGCCTTGTGCTCACCTGTCTGTGACCGTTCACCCAGATCCTGCCTGCCACATCATCCAAGCGCTGACCCGAGTCATGGACCGTGTTATCTCGATGTGGGGGACGTTCTCCTAGGCGACTATGTCCGGCCCCGTCGTTGGTGCACTTTGTTGATCATTGCCCTGCCAGTGCGCCAGCTCTCCTAGTCTGTTCAGCTCACAGACACGTCATGCCTCGACGTCCCTAATTTTCCGATCCGCACATCACTGTAGATCAACAACCGGCTCCGCGTTCACGTGGGGCTGCTCAACTTGTTCGACATAGAGCTCGACAGCACACAGGCGGATGTGGCGAGGATACCGGAGTACGGTGCGTCGTGACATGGAAACTGCAATGTCGTCCATTGATCGTCAGGTGTTCATACATGTCCTTACCCTATGTTCAGCATGCGGGAGAACCGGCATATCCTTGGCTAGATGGTGCGAGACGTCCTGCAGGGATAGATTATATCAAGACAGATACTATATGTGATTCTGCAGTACAATGCCAACACCGCAGAGCCACCTACAGCAGACAGTTGGACAACTTTGGCTTGATACTCCATGTCGATGGAGCTAAAGCACTTGGGCGTAGTACACGAGACGGATCGGTAATACACTATACATTCCTCAGAGGTGATTGAGAGTGAGTACTAGGAACGACATCAGAACAAGGATCACTACCAAGAGGACTCACAAAAGAACCAACTAAGCATCAATGTGGATGTAAAGCGCCCATTGATCGACCGTCACCACCGATTTCTGCACCTTCCTCATCATCTAGTTCAGTGCGAACGCAGCACGCGTATAGTCCAGACGTCGTGAGTCTTCCAACATGAATTTGTAAACCTCGACGTGATTTCCGAGTCATTCGTCGCCCCGTCGTCCACAGACCATATCGCCCTGATCACGGACCAGAACCCAAGGAACTGCATTGCCAATGCGAGGTGAATTGACTCGTCCAGGCTCTCCTCGTCTCACACAGTCGTCCGACACGCCGAGAGATACGCAAACTCTGGGTTGTTCAACTCGCAACAGATGATTTGTTCGACTGTGAACGTCCATCCTGGAGAGAAAACGCAGACTTGAATAACTCCTTGCAGTTCTAGAGACCGTGACGCGGGAGGTGAATCTATTCATTCTTCCCAAGCTCTGCAACCAGAGGGGTCCTGGATTCTTCACCATCGATTTCCCTGAACTCAGTAGCACCTTTGACGTCCTCGCCGATGCTCGCCAATTCAGAGGTGACGGACAGCAGTTTCCTCTCCAAGGGATGGTGTAAGACAAGATATACACCGGCAGATCAGGTGGATTCCGCTGTCCTGTCTGATATGGTCCGGCGGTGTGTAACAGGAGGTCCGAAAACTCGGCAGTAGGACACCATCAGATCCGGGGTTGGAGTAGGTGGATATTCTGGAGGACACTGACGCCAGAGTTCCCGTAGGATGATGTCGAGAATACACGACACGTCCTTCATACGTATTGCCATGCTTACTAGTAGGTAGACAACGGAAACCTTGACGACAAGTCCGCAACATGTTCTTTTGTGATTGACAGCGAAACATGAACAGGATCCCGGTTGTCTGTGATGATGAGTGCATCGCAATTGTATTGGCTCGCATTCGCGATGCCCTTCTTTAGTTGCATGTTGAAGATCAAAGAAAAGTGAGGGAAGAAGGAAATGAGAGACCCGGTATTTTCTGGATAGCACCGACGAGCCTCCGCCATCTCGAGATTGAGATGAGTGAAGCCGTCCCTTATGTAAACTTTCAAGGAGTAATTACACATTTTGGGTGTATCGACTAAGCCGCTAAGGCCGATCCGCTCTGCTAAATAACAGTTGCAAGGCGCTTTCTCTCTCATCAAGGTTTGTGCACTGAATTACAATGCCCACATCGAGTCAACGTTTCCTACTAAATACATGACAGCACTGTGCCCTCAATTGATCAATCGACCCAAAGTATACGATGCGTCAATACCTACTAGCTATGTTAACCCCAAGTAAAGAAGACTCGCTCTAAGTAACTCACTGGCATCTTCGCTAACCTTGATTCAGGAGGGCCACCCACACAGATACCCGTCCTTCACAATGAAGGATACATTCAGGATAGCCTCCTCGACCGGAAGACCCAGGAAGACAGCCACCTGCATCGACACCACAACTTCACCGTAGGGACTACTATCCACAGCCGTGATATATCTCGCTCCCTTATCCGTGAAAACAGCATAGCAGACACCACATATGTCGTCGGTCGCCAGGGTGTAGAACCCGCCGACGAGTGGGAAGTGGGGGAGATCGCCCAGTGTGGAATACATTTGGTTACTACCAGAAGCCAAACCAGAGCATCCAAAGTTGCTGAGGGGTGCATCATATTTGGCCAGTTGATAGCTCTGGTCCACTGTAATGGTCCCCTGCCAAATCTGTTGCGCGAAGATAGGAAAGACAGGGATGAGGGCAAGGGCCACAGCGAGAGCCAAGGTAGGATGAGGCATGATTTGCTCGGACTAGAGCAGCGGGTCTTGATTTTTCAAGATTTGATCCATCCCAATCGCAGTGCAAAATGGTCCATTTTATACCATCCTGAGTGATCCCCAAAAGGATCAGCCACTAAGAGAAAACAGAACTTATTCGGCCAGTAGTGGGTGACCCGGCGATCCGTTGTGGTAAATGACACTGATTAGGTTGGTCGCGATGTGTCGTCGTAGCCCTTTAGCGCTGTCAGTTATCTCCGCCATCTACTGTTGGGCTCACCCCTTCCGGCTTCCAACTGACACTCTTCTCTGCCCTCCCCTCATAGCCATGTTTCCAGTGGGCATCTGTCTAATTCCGGCCCCTAGATTGTTCGCGATTGAAGCTAGACGTACGTGTGGTGTGGGTGGCATGACCATGTCCGGCGCATTCCCGAGTCCGAGTCGTTCCCGACACTCACCTGTCTCCCCAACGGTCCGCTCAACCGATGTCCTCTTGCACATCCACACACAGTTGTCCCGCCGACCGCCGCCGCCGACCCTGCCCGACTGGCGTTGTTGTATCGACCACCGTTGCCTGTGCTCCAAATATCTCACCTGCTCGTTACTCCCATCGACCAGCCTCAATTCCTTCCTGGAGAGCTCTTCTGTCTCCTCAGCGTGCCCGTGGATTCCAGACTTCCAAAATGAGGTCCATCCGAGTCATCGCAATTTGCGTTCTACTTCGCTGCGCTCCCGGTTTTGCGCCCCTCCGAATCTCTTCTGCCAATGACGCCACACCAGGCCTTACCATCAGGCGGCTCGAAATCCTCCACTCTGGGGTCAAGGTTGGTGTCCCACCCATGCCCTATCTATGAATGCAACGAGTCTTACCTCCGGGACCAAGATACCTCTGCCATGCCTCTGGCCGTCTTTAATTGAAGGTGAAGACAACGACCTGTCGCTGACTTGCAGAAACGCCCGTGGATGCGCATGTTCTCAAAACAACGCCAGGCATGGATGCTTGCGTTGGAAGATAGTACGGATGTGTGCGGAGGCCCGGGACTCGTCTACATTTGTCCCCACAGCAGGAACTGATTTGGAGACAGGTCAAGCCCACGCCTTTCAAGAAAATTCTCGGCATTGGTCCAAGCGCAGGGTCGATGGTGAACAACGTGCTCCGGCGTGGCTCGACCCGATGCAGCGTCTGGCCACATGAACTACGTTCAGGAGCTTGGCGCTCTTGGACCGGGACGGAAGCGTGACCGAGATGGTCTCTAGTGTGTGCTGGCTCACCTTCGAATTCCTCTCTGACAAGGCACCCTGCTTGCAGCACTGGCTGGTCGTTGGTTTGATTGTCGCGAGTGTGGGCAGTGGCTCCGCGGGGGTCGTGCCAGAACTGCAGTGGTATGCGACGGAGTATGTCTAATATCCCTGAGAGTTCCAAAGAAATGGGAATCGAGTTTTCGGGCTCCCCACTGCCATTCGTGACGAAACTGCTTGCAATCCGGACCGTTTGAACACGCGTGCGGGGAAGGTTTATTAACGGAGAAAGACTTTGAAACGCCTATGGCTACGTGAAGCCTCCGGGGATTTTCAGAGCCCCACAAAGGTGTTTTTCCCCATAGCTCGACGTTCCCAAGGCTGGAGAGCTAATTCAGTTCCTTCATAGCCCTATTCATATTTGCCCGACACCTTTTAAATTTTATTCGTCTACATCGTGTCTTCTCCTGTACATGTGCAAATGTGACCCGCATAGTAGCTTCTTTCGTTGTTCCAATACTGTAATCTCAATTCCTAAAGCCCCAATTGTTGATTTAAGATTCGCTTGTATGCTGAGTTGTGATCCAACATTCGCGGCGTTCCCCTTAAGCACACAATGTCCGTGTGGTCGAAACACTAGTTAAGCATAGATAACCAACTCAACTCCGAGCTCCAGGTGAACGTGAAGAACCCGTTGATCGAGTATTATTGTCTTGAATACCTCGTCGAGCACGAGTGCAGCTCATGATCTTCCGGGTAACCTAAAACATACGTCCCAACATGAGTTTGTAGAACCTCGACGTGATCGCGTTCGTCACCTTGTCGTCCACTGATTACATCGTCCGAGGAACTCCATCACCGACGCGAGGGGATCAACTCGATCGGACTCCTCGATATCTGCAACCGTTGTTCGACACGCAGAGGCGAGTAAATCAGTGGCAGGGTTCTTCAACTCGCGACAGATGATCTACTCGATCGCAAAGTGTCCGTCATGGAAAAGGAGCAGACCATAACGATGCGAAACGTACCCATTCAACCCCTCGACCAGTTAAATGCGCGGGATCGCGCAAGGGAAGGATTGTTCCGAGGAAATAGAGGACCTGGGTGCAACAACATCGAGGCGATGATACAGGCGTCCGACTGACCCTGGCCGTGCATGCGCTAATGGCTTGCTTTCGCAATTCCTCCATGTCTTGCAGCCATCTCCGCGTTGTCTTCCTCATCACGAGCGAATGCAATCCTACAACATGGGTCCGATGAGACAACTTGCCAGACAAAAAAGCGTGCATACAATTTTGTTGACCATCAATAACTTCCGTTCGCCAAGGACCAAATTTCAATCCCGACTACACGCCATCTACCGTTTATCGCACTACAAGGACATATCTTGCGCCGTTGGCGATTCAATATGAGAAAAAGGCAGCGACCAGATGATGAAATAGCAGGACAGCAGGAGTGTATCTTCGCGTGTGAGTGCCGTGGATAGTCTCATGGTCGCGACAAGTAGAGAACTGGCGTGATGGACCGACCAAAATCACTGTCTCAGATGTCATGCTCTTAGAGTCTTGTCGTAGAGGACGAGCTTTGACGGTACAATGCAAATAAATAATGCGGATGGGCTGTAACAGTAGAATGTATCAGAGAGCCAGACGAATGAACGCAAGGCACGCACTGCATAGCATGACATTCCTCGAACAATACTTTCGGGAAGTGTCTGAGACCGGTAGTTTTTGAGGACAGTAAGGAGAAGTAAACATCGTCTGCCAGTGAGAAGAAAAGACGACAACAGAGGGCATTCGCGGGCGAAAAGTGTTTGGGCGTGAACTCGATGGGGAGCGCGGGAATAACCTCCCTAAAACAAGTTTAAATGCCCGAGGTCGGCATAAGCCGTAGGCTTCAAACTCGTGGGTAAACTGCTCTCGGTCAGTCGACCTTGTGTTCACGCGCAGACCAGAGTCACGGACCGGGGACGTTCTCCTATATCCATTGGTGCACCTCGTTGATCATTGCCCTGCCAGTGCGCCAGATTTCCACGCCAGTCCTGCTCACGGACACGTCATACCTCGACGGCACGCATGCGGACGTAGTAGCGAGGAAACAAGAATACGGTGCATCGTGACTCGGAGGCTGCAATATTATCCGTTGATCATCAGGTGCTCGTACGCATCCTTGGTTAGAAGGTGCGGGACGTGTGGCAGGGATAGACTGTTTCATGACAGGTACTATCTGTGATCATGCAATACAGTGCCAATTCTACAGAGTCACATACAGCATTCCACGTCGACGGAGCTAAAGTACCTGAGCCTAGTACACTAGACATATCGGTAATGTAGTATGCATTCTTCAGAGATGATCGAGAGTGAGTACTACGAACAACGAGATTGGAACAAAAGAAACGCTACCAAGAGGACTCGCCAGAGAACCAACTAAGCACCGATGTGAATATAAAGAACCCGTTGATCGATCGTCACCACCGATTTCGGCACCGTCCTCATCGTCTCGTTCAGTGCAAACGCAGCACGCGTATAGTCTAGACGACACGATTCGTCCAACATGAGCTTGTAGAACCTCGATGTGATCTCATTCGTCGCCCCGTCGTCCACAGACCACATCGTTCCAATCACAGATCGGAACCCGAGGAACTGCATTGCCGACGCGAGGTGAATCGACTCGTCCGGACTCTCCTCGTCTCCGATCGTCGTCCGACACGCCGAGAGGTACGCAAACTCTGGGTTGTTCAACTCGCAACGGATGATTTGTTCGATCGTGAAGTGTCCGTCCCGGAGAGCAAACGCAGACTTGAATGGCTCCTTGCGGTTCGGGAGACCATGGCAGGCAAGGTGAACCCACTCATTCCTCCTCAGCTCCTCAGCGACCAGAGGGATCCGGGATTCTTCACCCTCGATTTGCCTGAACTCGGCAGCACCTTTGACGTCCTCGCCAATGCTCGCCAACTCAGAGCTGACAGATAATAATTCCCTCTCCCCAATAGCATTTGCCTGGCCGATGGCAATGAAATGATTTACGTCGCTTGGAGATTTCGAGGGACGGGTCCGTCTGGCACGAATGAGGGCACCCAAGGTTGGAGTGTAAGACGAGATATACAAATCTGGGAGATTATGTTGTCCTGTCCGATATGGTCCGGCGGCGTGTAGTGGGAGGTCCGAAAACTCGGCAGTAGGACACCACCAGATCCGAGATCGGAATGGGTGGATATTCTGGAGGACACGGACGACAGGGGAAACGATACATTCCCAGAGTTCCCGTAAGATAACACCGAGAAGATATGTTACGTCCTTCACACTTCCATGTCTCGGTAGACCGAGGAACCTCGACGACAAGTCCACAACATGTTCTTTCGTGATTGACAGCGAAACGTGAACGGGATCCCGGTTGTCTATGACGATAAGCGCGTCGCAACTGTATTGGCTCGCATTCATGACGATGACAGGCCCTTCTTTAGCTGCACATCGAAGATCTGAGAACAACGAGGGAAGAAGGAAACGAGAGAGACCCGGTAACTTCCGGATGGCACTGACGATCCTCTGCATCTCGAGATTGAGATGACATACATGATCGTGTTGGTCTTTGTCGGTTGAATGGAGGGCCGCACGGATGCGTGTTGAGAGCTTGGTGAATTTATCCGCCAGTATCACTCCATCAGGACCCAATGCGATGACATCGTCGAGCGATGAATGCAGGCGAGTGAGCTGGTTCCAGAATACACTCCGTCATTGCTCGAGCAGTTCAACTGCCTGTCTCGAGGCCCCGTTACGTAGGCATGCAGAGAATGCATCGACCGCGACCGACGAGGCATGCTCTTTAAGGATGGCAAGATGCTGTGGCAAGGATGGGAGTAGGGAAAGGTGTTCGTTAAGCAATCGAAGACATGTTTCATATGCCAGACATGTCGACGGGTGAATGAATTCTTCAGCTGTTTCGATCCATTCTCGAGTGCTGGCTAGATCACCCGATGACACTGTGTAGGACACATCTGCAAATTGAGCATACAGACGGAAGGCCTCTTCCAGGTCGTTCAACTGTCGTTCTAATGAGCGAAATATGGAAATGACACGTGAACTAGAAGGGGCTCACTGTTCTATTATGCCTATAGCGAATGCAGAGCCTGTATGTAAGAGCCTTCAAGGATCTCCAGCGATCAGGATGCCCCTGTCCCTGCAACTCGAGAGCTTCTCTGCCGAGGGTTATGGCATCATCGAGATTGGAGGCATCACCCAACTTGGCGTAGCGATTGGAGAAATTATTTGCAAGGTTGTTCAAGGAGGACGAGTGAAGGGGGTGGCCTCGTGGGTGCAGCACAAGAGCCTTTTGGTCGAGGGTGATGGCTTCATCCAGATCAGAAATTGCGCCGAACCTGTCGTAGCGATCAACGAGATCGACTGCAAGGTTATGCAAAA
>JBBPTU010001400.1:0-12556 GCA_038094295.1 Tylopilus aff. beelii
CAAGAACCCGTTTGCCCTCGTTCGACCACTCGTTTTGGATCGCAGACATCTTCTGCCTTTCATCCGGCCCAAACGGTACAGAGGTACCGTCACCTCGGAGTACGCTGCTGCAGGAAGAAAATAGCACGTCCGGCCCGCCCTTGACAAGCATCCACCCTGATCGTTCAAGTTTCTCATCGTTTGGAACGGTAAAGGTTAGCGCCCATTTGTTGCGAGAGTTGAAAGGGATCTCGAAATGTCTCCTCCAAGACTGTAAAAGCTTGTCGGTGTCGATCTCCAAGCTCGGGATGGAAAGCGCCTCGGAAAAGCGTAAAAGTGCAGTGTCCGTCGGGTCGCCCTTCACGACACGTTCTTCTACTGGCTTGTCCAGCGTGACCGCATCGAACTTCGCAGCGTTGCACATTCGGGAAATTTTATGGACGGCTTTAAGGCCAGCAAATACAGATGGATCCGGGGCTTTCGAGATCTTCTCGCGAACGTCGCGAGCGGAGAAACGATTGTCGAGGAAAGCAATGTTCTCGAGTACCTGCATGGTCCAATGAGACTAGCTGTAAAAGCTTTCCATAGCGACTGACCATTTTTCCCGCCGTAAGTGTACCCGTCTTGTCGGAGCAGAGGACAGACATGCAACCAAGGGTTTCGACGGTAGCCAGATTCTTGACCAACACAGAGCGCTTTGCCATACGACGAGCGATGACGGTCAACGAGAGGGCGACACTGACGGGTAGACCCTACAAAAGAAGTTCAGACGTGGAGAAAGAGAACAAGAATTGAAATAGACGAACTTGGGGTACGAAAGCCGTAAGACAACCAATCGAATTCACGATGGCCGAACTCGTGGTGTCATATCCAGGGTACGTCGTCCGCAGCCAAACGCCGTACAAAAGGAGCGAGAGGGAAAAAAAGAACAACGCGGCGAACGATATGATCTTGGTGAAAAACCAGACCTCTCTCTGAATCGTCGTCAACTTGAACTTCTTTTCGCCAGACATGGCCACCAAGCGACCCATCACCGAGCGATCACCGGTCGCGAACGTGATTCCGGTGCAGGTGCCCTGAGTGACGAACGTCGAGTTCAAGGCAAGATTGCGAGTCTCGAGGGCATTGTTCGACGTGGCCGTCAAAACACCGGGGATCATGTCGCTATGCTACTCTTAGCCGACTCTAGGGCAACGAAACACCGGTGTTGGGCTGGCTCACCTCTCACCAGTAAGAAGAGAACGGTCAAATCGAAGATCAGAGGATGCCTGTACTATTCTCAAGTCGGCAGGGACACGGTCACCGGGGCCGAGGAGGACAACGTCGCCAACGAGGATCTCTGTTGCTGGAATGAGCATCTGCTTCCCATCGCGGATGACGGACGCTTCTTCTGCAATGAGAGACTTGATCGATTTCATGATCCTGCTAGCATTCCAATCCACCAAGGCATAGAATGTGGATGAGACGATGATAACAAGCATCTACAGACGAAAAAAAGGAGATAAAGAAGGGCGATACGAACTACTTCTAGTACTCACTAGTAGGATCGCAACGCCGAGTACGAAAACTTCGGGCGGCTGGCCGAGGGGCCTGTATGATAACTGTGAGGAATGTCGATTGATAGCCGAAGAGGGTGTTCATTGCGAAATGCGTACGATGGTCAAGATGAACGCGAGCCACATGAGAAAGTTGAAACCGCCAAAAACATAGTTCAGCGTCTTCTTCAGGTACTGGGTTGGTGGGGGACTAATGACGTTCTTGCCGTCTTTTTTCTTGCGTTCGATGACGGCATTGTCCAAGCCATGTACCGGGTGAGTCGAGTAACGGGTATACACCTCTTCTGGGGTGATGAGATGGACGTCGATGCTCGCGATAGCATCCGCTGGATCGGTGCTAGGCTTGGGCTTAGCAGGTAGCTGTTTTTCCTCGACGCGGACGGAAAGCGTTCGATAGCTGTGAGAACGAGGTGAGCGGATGCAGGGAGAATCAGTCGGGCCACTCACCCGATCTGGATCCCATAGCCATGGATCCTCCCAGTGTTTGATACCCTCGAGCTTGTCTTCTGAAAGTCCATGAAGATGAGTTGCGGGACTAGCCTTGTTACGCCCGGGGATCTTTTTATGCTCGCGCGCTAGGAGCAGCGGTGTTTTCGCTATTTAGGCTTGTCAAGGTAGTCCGGCCCCACTGGCATGCATTAGTGACGGTATCATGTCACGGTGTCTCAATTCCCTGGTTACTCGGAGATGGCAGTTACATCTGCAATTCCAAGCGGCCTAAGCGAGACGCACGCCAGCTCCAAGTCGACGAGAGGTAGACATCCAATTGGCCATGCAGGCGTGGGCGTCCTCCCAGCTACCTACACGAGCCACCGTTTGAAAGAATATGGAAAAGGTCCCAGTGTCGGTCGGTTTAGCGTGTTTTACTTGACGTCACCGCCACGACGTTTATAGGCCCCGACGCGTCGATCCAGACCCACTGGGTCAGATCGATTGTCTTTCGACAACATATCAACTGATTCGCCCTTGACAAATTTGCGTGGTATTCGCTGTGAGCAGGCGTGCTCACGACAATTCCGCGATGCCTGGTATCCGTACGGTCTCCAAGTTGTTTGCCAACGGGGTATTGAGTTATCGAACTTTGAAATGAACTTGTGAGGCTTGCCATGTACTACGGTCCCAATCAAGGGCGGCTTCGGGGATCAATGGCTTCCGATCCAGTGTCGTCGTGGCGCAAGTCGTGGCGGTGCTGTTGCCATGTGGCACACAACACGTGACCGTGGTATATGACAATTGAAAAGTGTCGACGTGTCACTTGCATTCCGTACGTGGCCTGTCCGAGTGAATATAAACGACTCTCGTCGCACACGCAATTCTCTCATCTTTCTCCTCTCTCCGTCGTCCGCAGCGATGACCCGCCCATCACGCGCAAAGTCACGCCGCATGGCGTCCTCTCTTTCTCTCCTGCTCTTTGCCCTCTTCGCACTCATTTGTCTGTGCCCCGCTGCGTCTGCCCAAGAGGATTCGAAGAAGAGCGAGTATGGAACTGTCATCGGTATTGGTACGTGCATGCGTCTCCTAGTCTCCGATGTGCTCACCGACGTTTCGGTCAGATTTGGGAACCACGTATGTGCTCGTTGTCCTGGTTTCTTCGCTTGCTCACCGTTCGTCTCCCGGTTAGTTATTCGTGTGTCGGGTAGGTTTCGTCTTTTGCTGGTGACGTGCCCCGCCTCACCGTTTTCATAGTGTCCAACGAGGCGGTCGCGTGGAAATCATCGCCAACGATCAAGGTCATCGGATAACACCTTCATGGGTCGGCTTTTCAGACGACGAACGACTGTATGTTGCTCGCCGGATCTACTTTCCATCCCCCCTCACACTTTTCTCAGCGTCGGTGACTCTGCCAAGAACGCCTTCCACTCCAACCCCAAAAATACCGTGTTCGACGCCAAACGTCTCATCGGTCGTAAGATGGATGATAACGAACTCAAGCGAGACATCAAGCACTGGCCCTTTGACGTCGTCGACAAGGGTGGGAAGCCAGCCATTCAGATCAGCTACAAGAGCGAGACCCGTGACTTTGTGCGTTTTTTTCGCGTGCTCGTTACCCCAGATGATTCAATGTTCCCTGCAGACGCCAGAGGAAATCAGTGCCATGGTCTTGACCAAGATGAAGGAGACCGCCGAGGCATACCTCGGCGAAAAGGTCACTCATGCCGTCGTCACCGTCCCTGCCTGTAAGTGTTTTGTCAACGACCAGAAATAGAATTAACGGATGTTTCAGACTTCAACGATGCGCAGCGTCAGGCGACCAAGGATGCCGGTACGATTGCCGGTCTCCAGGTCCTTCGTATCATCAACGAGCCTACCGCTGCCGCCATCGCCTATGGTCTCAACAAGAAGGGTGGTGAATCTCAAATCATCGTCTACGATCTCGGTGGTGGTACCTTTGATGTCTCCCTCCTCTCCATCGACGATGGTGTCTTTGAGGTCCTCGCAACCGCTGGTGACACCCACCTCGGTGGTGAAGACTTTGACAACCGGGTCATCGACTACTTTGTTAAGCAGTACAAGAAGAAGACGGGTACCGACGTCACCACCAACTTGCGCGCCATGGGCAAGTTGAAGCGCGAGGTCGAAAAGGCCAAGCGGACTCTGTCGAGCCAACAGTCGACCCGGGTCGAGATCGAGTCCTTTGAGGACGGCAACGACTTTTCCGAGACGCTCACCCGGGCCAAGTTTGAGGAGCTGAACATGGATCTTTTCCGCAAGACCATGAAGCCCGTGGAGCAGGTCCTCAAGGACGCCAACGTGAAGAAGGAAGACGTCGACGAGGTCGTTCTTGTCGGTGGTTCCACTCGTATCCCCAAGGTCCAGCAGCTCTTGAAGGAATACTTCAACGGCAAGGAGCCCTCCAAAGGTATCAACCCCGATGAGGCGGTTGCCTATGGTGCTGCCGTCCAGGGTGGTATCCTTTCTGGCGAGCAGGGCACCGAGGACGTTGTTCTTGTCGACGTCTGCCCTCTTACGCTCGGTATCGAGACTACTGGCGGAGTGTTCACGAAGCTCATTCCCCGCAACACTGTTATTCCCACGCGCAAGTCTCAGATGTGCGTCGTTTGTGTTTCACCTTTGCAAGACTGACAATGGTGCAGCTTCTCGACCGCCGCCGACAACCAGCCCACCGTACTCATCCAAGTGTACGAGGGTGAGCGCGCGCTGACCAAGGACAACAACCTCCTTGGGAAATTCGAACTCTCGAGCATTCCTCCCGCGCCACGTGGTGTGCCTCAGATCGAGGTCACGTTCGAGATTGACGCCAACGGTATCATGAAGGTCGGTGCCGCCGACAAGGGAACGTGAGTGTATTTGATATCGTGAGAGGTCATTTGACTTATTTCGTGCAACAGCGGTAAATCCGAGTCGATCACCATCACGAACGAAAAGGGACGTCTGTCCAAGGAAGACATTGAGCGCATGGTGCGCGAGGCGGAGGAGTTTGCTTCCGAGGACGAGGCAAACCGCAAGCGGATCGAGGCGCTCAACTCGCTCTCGTCGTTCGTGTTTGGTCTCAAGTCGCAATTGGCTGACCAGACGGGGCTTGGTGGCAAGCTGGAGGACGAGGACAAGAAGACGCTGCTCTCGACGATCAAGGAGGCGACGGAGTGGATCGACGAGAATGGGCAGTCTGGGACGACGGACGAGCTGGAAGAGAAGTTGGCGGAGATTCAAAGTATCGTTAGCCCCATCACGAGCAAGCTTTATGCGGCGGGAGGAGACTCAGGGGACGACGAGGAACCATCGTTTGACCACGACGAGCTGTGACGGTATCGAATACGAACTTGTTATAATATTTCTCTGCTCTAGACCACATTCCATTAGCATGGCCTATTTCGGGAATGATAGAGTTTAGATAAAGATTGAGAGTGTACAGTGGGAGTGATCTGCGTACGGTACAGAAAGCCAAGAAGGTATAGCGAGCATTACGGAGAGCGTATGTATGATGTACACGGACGGGGTATGATGGGTGAATCAGTAATCGTCGTCATCGTCGTCGATGCGGTAGGTGGGTGGCGGGGTTCGTATGGGACGACATCTGGGCTGGTCTGGGTCAGGGGGGACGGCGAGGACGAGACGGAAAGCGTCCTTTCCGTTGAGGTAGAAGCGGTAGAGACGCTTCTCGCGGATGAAGCCGAGGGACTCGTAGAGCGAGAGGGCGGGCACGTTGTCGAACTCGGTCTCGAGGACGACCTGGGCGGGGTGAGGCGGGGCGTGGGCAGAGGGGAGACACGGTACCTCTGTGACGCCGCCGCGTTTCATGACGTCGATGGAGCGGCGGACGAGGGTGCTCGCTGGGGGGGCGTCACGCGGGGACGAGGGGGAGAGAGGGGTGCTCACCGACGCCGCGTTTGCGCCAGCCCTTGTCGACGCTGAGCATGGCGATGTAGCCTCTGTTGGAGACGTGCTTGTGGGTGCTCTGCTTGCACACGATGACGCCTATCGGATCGGACGATCCGGCGGGGATGGCCTGTGGGACGGGTGAGCGGGGAAGGGCGCACTCGGGGGGCACGCACGAGAAAGGCGAGCTGTGGCCTGGCCGGGGGGGGGTGAGCGAGCGACGCGCCAAGGGGGTGAGGACGCACCACTGGTGTAGAAAGTAGCGGTAGGTGTAGATGACGTAGGGCTCGCTGAGCTCGGTCTGGACGAGGGCCATGATGTGGGGCAGGTCCGCCTCGCCGCGGTATTCTCGGTACACGATCTCGCTCATCGTGCTCGTCTGACCCGCACGCGAACACCGCGCCCCATGGTCGCTGCGTTCCCACGCTGTTTTCCTGCATGGACTCGATCGCCTTGCTCAGGTCTGCGCTCGCGACGACCCGCGCACGCCCAGAACAGGCCCTCTTTGACGACCTTTTGCGCCATAAACACCGTCTTCGTGCCCTGTTCGACGTCGGTCCGCCCTCGCCCGCGGAACAGCGCGAACTCGCCTCTGGTGCGTGTCTCGTCTGTTTTCGCGTCTCTGCTCACCCCCGTGCAGGAAAGATCACCCTGGATGGCCGCTCGCTCGCCATCAACGCCGACTTTGGCCAGCAGGCCACCTTTCTCGCACAGCATCTCGCATGCTCTGAAAAGTACCTCGCCGCCATCATGGCTGCCCGTCCCAACCTCGCCCCAGTTGCCTCGATAGAGGCCGCCGTCGCCGAATTTCACCACCGCAGGCGCTGTCTCGTCGACTGTCTCGCGCTGCTGTGCGAAGCCGCAGAGATGGCGCAGGTGCCAGACGCACCGCGGTTGTACCGTCGACTAGAGGCGTTTGTCAGGCAGGAGCTCGTGCCTGCCGTCAAGGGGGTCGGTGCAGAGGGTTCACTGGCCGCACGCGTTTTTAAGCAAGTCGAGTCGCTCGGGACGACAATCACACAGGCCCATGCGGCACGGCAAAACGCACAGAGCAACACCGTCCCACCCGGTCAAGGTATGTCTCTCTTTGCGAGTTGCGCGCCATGCTCACGCGATGCAGGCACTCCCGCGCTCGGATACGATATTTTGAACGCCCGCTATGAATCGCTCAGGTACGAGCGCCGCCATCTCGCCAGGGTGTATTACCAGATCGCTCGTCTCGGCTACTTTTCTCCACACGAGGTCCAAAAGTCGATCGATTGGCTCGTCGCCAATCCAAACGACACCATGACTTTTTACGTGCTAGCTGCTACTCTTGCCGCGTTTGACCCCACAGACCCGCTCTCCTTTGCCGGCAAGGTCCGCAAAAATCTCGCCACGGACAAGGGTACCATTGCCTACATGAAGCGACAGCTCGGCCCGGATGCGCAGTGGAGGGACTCCGGTCTCAAGGCGATCGTCCTCCTCGAGGGGACCCTCTTCATGGCAGAGACTAGACATCGCGACCCGACCCTGGAGAACCAAGAGGGTTTCAAAACAGAAAAGCTCGAATCGCAAATATGGAACGCCGTCCAGGGCGACGCATTCACTTACCTCGCCACAGCCCTCATCCAGTTCCGTAGACGCACTCTCACCTCGCCTACGAGTTCGTTTACCCAGTAGGTCCACCTCGTCCCAGAGGAACAACAACAAAAGGAGCCCCTTGCCGACGATTTCAAGCTGGCCGTGCTGGATGCATGCGACGTGCTTGTCCGATCGTTGCTCACCTATGCCAGCTCTGAGCCCCGTAAAATTGAACAGAGACAAGAAGACGTCATCGCCAGCGTTCGTACCGATCGGTCCAGGATGTTTAGGTCTACCGCTCCCCCTAGCACCGGAGATGATACCCAACCTCCCCCACGGAACGACGTCGCGATGCTCTATTCGCTCATCGGCATCCTGTACGCGTCCCTCCCTCCCGAACGTGGCCTCCAGTTTTGGGGTGCGACCCCGGCCGGCGACTCGCTCTCGTACATGGAGACCACGGAAATGTCTGCCGGAAAATTTCCATCGTTCTTGCAGTGGGCCGTGTGGTCTACCCAAGTCCGGGACGTCAACATGAGCATGGCCTTGTATGACATGTTGTCGGGCCTTGCAAAGGGCCAACAATGCAACGAAGTCGCATACAACTTCCTCGTCCGGGGTGGTGGGGAAGTTATACCAGGCAGGAGCTTACCTACCCCTGCTGGTTCGTACAACACCGGCCTGTCGATATCATGGTCGACCATATTTTCTCTCCTCGAGTCCTGGGCTTCGCCCGCTCCAACTCCCCGCGCAAACATGCCTCCTCAGCAGTCTCTCATCGCGTCGTTTAGCGGATTTGGCTCGCTTGCTGCCTTGCAGCCATCTCACCCGCCCGGCCAGCAACAACCTCAACATATCGCCATTGGCCCCAAGGACGTACTCCTCGCCCAATCTTTTCTCCGCCTTCTCTCCACCGTCGCCACCCACTCCGTCGCCGTGCGTCTCGCCATTTCCTCCAACACTCAGTTCCGCGCTATCCCCAAGCTCGTATCCCTCGTTCCTCTAGGTGTCCCTCTCGAACTCGGGTGCCATTTTCGATGCCCTCGCTGCATTCTGCGAACCAGGCGCGGGGGTCGCAGGCGTGGACGTCTGTAAGAACGTATGGACGTTGATGGAGAGGGTCGAAGTGGAGTTGGACGAAGTCGAGGCGGTGTACAAGCTGTACCCTGCCACCATTCCTTTTTTGAACTTGCTGGCCACATTGCTACACACGCCCAAGGGGCTTTCTCCGCGAAGTCTGTTGGCGGATGCAGAGCCGCTCAATACGATCCCCGAATCACTAGGCCAGCCTTACCGGTTGCCTGGGATCGGACCCTATGTTGGGTTCGTGGTGGACAACGTGTTTGCAGGATTGCCTCGACGAGAGTATGCGCGGCACTCGGAGAGATGGCGAATGAACGATCTGTGCCTCAAGTTCGTCGAGCGTGCCTTGGCGGGCTGTGAAATCGAAAACATTGTCAGAGGAAACGAAGATGGCGCGTTGAAACGAGAAACGGTGGTTCCATTGCTCGTACATCCCGGTTTCGAAGTCCTCGCGCGCATGCTCACCAATTCACCACTCCAAACTACCATTCTCTCCTACATCGTCGACGGCATCGAAGGTTTCGAGCGCGACCTCCCTTCCGAAGAACCCTACTTTTTACTCACGATCGTCCGCGTCCTCCGCATCATTCACCGCGTCCTCGAGATTCAAGACGTGTTCCTCGATGTGCTCGTCCCCATTCTTTCCGAGTTTGATAGCGCACCCTTTGTGGGGAACGTCCACTCGAGGTCGTTTTACACGCGATTCGACCAGGCCCTGACGTATGGAACCAAATTTATTCCCGCGATCGCGTCGTACGTCGTCTATCCAGCATACCCGGAACTCGTTCTCCTCGCTGTCAAGATCGTTTCCCAGCTCTCCTCGTCGACGTCCGTCACGAGTCTACTCACGCTCATTGAGCGTAGCACCGAGTCTGAACGCATTCTCGCCGGGTTTAGGCAGCTGCTGGACGTCGAGTCTTTGGACGACGTCGACGTCGCCGAAACGACTGCAGATCAAATCACGGGCGCGGGTGCTGCAGACCGAGAAACGCAAGAACCGCTCGACCAAGCCATCCGGATCGCGGTCCTCGACCTCCTCATCCGCACCACGGAGCGCAGCATGGTGTATCCCAACATTGGCCATTTCCTCTTGTTCGGCGGGGCGGAAAACGAACACCAGATTCAAGACCCCCATGCGATGAACGCGCGCCGAACGTGCGCGCACGTCATCCTCGACCTCGTCAACGTTGGGGTGCCGCGGATGAATACAAAAGGCAAAGAACGCAGATCGGTGACACACGCCGAACCTCTCTTCAACGTTCTCCCTGCTCTCAGCGAACGGTGTTACCGTGTCATTTACCAGCTCTGCGTGCACCCTCGTACGTCGGACGCGACCATGCGGTACCTGCACACGCGAGAGGACTTTTTCGCCCGTCATCTCGCTGTGATACCTTCCAAGGTCCCGGAGGCGTCTCAAGAACCGTTTATCGAGGTCATGTACCGCGACGGATCGCGGGTGCTGACGAGCGTCGGGACCCTTCGCTCGTTCCTCGACGTGCGTTCTCGGATACTCGACCTCGCCGCGCTCGACCTGCACGTGTTGACGAACAAGGGCCACCACAAGGGCGTATTGGAGATGTTGCAGATTTTATTCGGGACCGACGAAGCACGGGACGCGGACGGGCTGGATTTGGATGACGAGGCGGGGATGGAGATGCAGCCGTTTAGGGAGATGGGACAGTCGCACCTGCGCGTCATCGAGTTCGTCGAGTCATTGAGCTTTGACTGGTCGGATTCGCTCACCACGACCCCGGTCGACCTCGAGTACCTGGGCTCGCTCAACCTGCACGGATGCGTCCGCGTGGACGTGACGGGGTGCGAGGTAGTGGATCGGTCGGCGCTGTTGTCGCTTCTCATGTCTGCTTGCCGGACGCTGCACTCCCAAGGACGGATCACGACGACGGCACAGGCGGAGAAGCTGAATGCGGAAACGGGGTATGTCCTAGAGAGTTGCGCGATCGAGAATCATCGACGGGAAGTCTCGTACGCGGTGGCCACCGGCTACGAGGCGTGGCGGCGACTGCTGGACATGACTCTCAGCAAGTGTTTCAACCGACTTCCGCACGACCGACGCGAAAACATGCTCTTCGATTTACTCCACGTGCTCCCTGGAATCGTACGTTCCGACGTCCAGGACGCCACCGCGGTGTTGCTCTCCGAGGCCATCCTGTCGGCCATCACGAAATTACGCGAAGACAGACGGCACCAAGTCCTACTACAGTCTGCTGGGGGCGATATCGAGGCGGGAGCACTCCCCACGGAGCGACTGTACGGGCTCCTGCGGAGTTTGTTGGAATGTATTCTGGACGACGACCACTCGGAGCTGGTGCGCGGGAATCTGTACGCATGCCTCATCAACTATTTGCACCTCGTCTCTGCCGACGACGGACCCCGAGACGCCGAGCCGGCCGTGGACGCTTTCGGCAGGCGGTCGATAGCGCTGTCCGTCTCGGCCCTCGGACCTCGAGACGACCTATCCCTCTCGCTCGCGGACAGCCGACTCGGCTCCGCCCGCGCGACGCCCACGCCGTCGGCGGCCTCGAACAAGGTCTCGACGCTCGAGGCCGGCACGCTCGAGGTGATCAAGGGGGCGATGGAGCGCCTCGTGGGCACGATCGTGCGGGACGCGATCGACGGCACCGAGGTGTGGAAGACGGTCGCGTTCATGCTGCTCGATGCGCTAGCCCACCTCGCCAGGGCGGACACGTCGCGCTCCCTGTTGGCCGCGTTGGCGCGGTACGGGGCGTTGGGGAACGTCGTGCGGGGACTCAAGGCGGCCGAGGTGCAGTTGCAGGGGGTGTTGAAGCCCGATCCCGGTATGTTTTGTGCTTGCTTTACGTGGGGGCATGGCTGAACGTCGGGTAGACGATCTGAACCCGCTATATGTATACGAGGCCAAGACCTCGTTGTTGATCCGCATGGCCCAGACCCGCCCGGGCGCAGAGCGCTTGCTCGCCGCCCAGATATTACCCATCTTGTCTCAGTGCGAGTTTTTGGATACGAGGCCAGAAGAGGACCAGTCGTTTTTGGGTGCGTGTGGAACGGTCGTTTGAAAGCGTCGGGCTGACCGGTGGCGTAGACCAGGATTCGTTTTTGCCGTCGGCGATTCAGCGATATCACCAGTTGTTCATGCCAGCGTTGCAGCTCGTCACCGCCATGCTTGCGTCCCTCGGTACCAAACACGCGACGGCCCACAATCAGGTCCGTCGCCTTTGATGTCTTTGTCGCGTATGCTCACGTCACTCGTAGGCGCTCGAGTTCTTGTCGAGTCACAAGGACACGATCGTGATCATGTTGAAGAATGATAGCGACGAAGTGACGTTGTCGTACGTCGAAGAGATTCACTTGCTCGTGTCGCTCAGTGGCAGCCTACTCCCTCTCGTTCCGAAATCCGAGTTGGTGCGTGTCGCTCGCGTCGTCTCGTCATCTGATGGTGCTGACGCTGATGTCAGATGACGATGAACACCGGCTTTGGGGGTATACATGGTGCGATCTTGGGACTCGCCGCCCGGTGTCTGGGCCACGGTCGATGGAGCCAGTCGGTGCGACCACAGACGGACAGCGAGATGGCCCTCGCGAGCGCGTTCGCACCCGGTCACCCGTCGGAAACCAGGTTCGACGTTCTAGTCCGGAAGCAGGAGTTGTTGCTTCGGAAGGCGATCATCGAGTACCTTGGTACTGCGAGCGACTTTACGGAGCCCGAGATGACCTTGGTGCTCTCCCCCGTGTTGTCGGTGCCGAGGCCGGACGAGCGGCCGTCTCGTGTGATCGGTGCGTGTCGTTTTCTGGCGTGTGTGTAGAGTAATTGAGAATACGCCTTTGTAGCCACAATCCCGACTGTCGGCGACGCGATCGAAGCGCTCAACAGTCTCTGTGACGACCTCGCCGCCAACCTCAAACAAATCGCTTCCCTCTCCGCCGAGCTATCCTCGCCCGACCACATCCGAGTCGACACCCTCCAAGACGTCGTCTCCATCTCCGACCCCGCGTTCCTGCAAGACCTCGACATGGCCCAAAAGCGCTCGCTGATCCACCAG
>JBBPTU010001401.1:0-12541 GCA_038094295.1 Tylopilus aff. beelii
TCTCCACGCACCTCCGCGTTCGAGGATCGCGCTGGGGAATGCACCCGCATGGCGCGTGTCGCGACCATCACGTCCGAATGTGGAACGACGGACCCATCAGAGCACCGACGCGTGGGAACGTGATAAGATTCTGATCAACGAAGCCATCCAAACCGGGCGGGTCACGTCGGGGTGGCGCTGCGGGGTTTGGTCCCGCCTTTATGGACACACGTTCGATGCGCAGCTGTGAGCGAGCGTCGCGGGCAAGAGTGCGTCTAGTGTGGTGTCCGATCGGCGTCCGAACCTACATATGTGCGTGCCGGGGCGTGAGGTGGGCCTCCGACAGCAGTGTACGCGTACCGAGACGGCGTCCGCCGATGCCGTCACCGACGCCTATATGGCAGTGGGGGAGATCGATCGGAACTAGACTGCTAATCGACAAGTCCCCTAGCGAGGCGCACGCCAGCCCCAGTCGACGAAAACGGAACAACACGCCTTTTGTTGGACGTCGTCCAATCACAGCACTCCAACGTCTACGGCACCGCTCTTCAGATGTCGTACGACGGCGGCCACACGCGGCTCGGGCAGCGAGGCGCCCGAATCCCGAATCCCGATAGCCCGGGACCTGAACCTGCGCGTACGAAGCGAGCAGACGCACGAGGGATGACGTTGTGCACCGCCAAGCGACGCGCCAAGGCGCGATGCCCAGCCCCAAAACGAACGCGCGAACCCATGGGCACTGGTTATTGTCATTGGCACGCGGGGCGGGGCGGGCCGCGTACGACTCACAAGCCTGTCGGCGGTGATAGCTTGGCCCCGCGGCGCGGTACGCGTCGCGCGAGGGTGCGCATGCAGCGTGCAAGCGACCTCGGACTTGGCGGGGTGGAGTGGGACTGGGATGGGATGGGTGCGACGCGCGCGCGGGGTGGACGTGACGCAGAACAGAGGAGACGTGTCGACGACGGTCCGAGCTTGCAGGGCGTCTCGTGTGCGGTCGTCTGCGCGCCGTCCCGGTCCCGGCGGTCCGGCCTCGGTGCGACCGACGGACGGCCGCTTGATCGCGTCGTCTCGCCAAGGCCGGAGGCTTTTTCCGTCGTCTCGCTTTCGGACCGCACACGGTCGTGCTGGGGACGGTCTGATCTGATGCTACCGCCAGCGACGGGTCGTCACAGTCGACCACGCGCAAGGCGTGCCTGTCGTGCTGGGCCAGGGGAAAGCGAGAGCGAAAGGAGAACGCGGGTCGATACGAGGCCGGTTCCGGTCCCGGAGCGAGCGTTTCAGGACCTGCCAAGCGGGGTGCACCGGAGACGTGACGCACGGCTGCACCGGCACTCCCCGAGATCGAACTTGAACTTCGGGATTCGCCAGCTGGGGCCCGCCGATGTCGGCGGGTCTGGTGTGAGGTATGCGCTGGGAGTCCTTTGGCGTTGAAACGCACGGCGTGAACTAGAGAGTGTCTGAATCGTGGAGGGTGGAATTGCTTAGGTGACATCAGATCCACGACCTACACATGCGTACGTTTGACCAGGTCATCTGCGATCACTGGCAAGAAGCTCGAACTAGTGGGGTCTGCATTTCGAAGCAGGCCAAATATGTCAAATGTTGTATTCGAGGACACTCACGAACCCGGGTTTGAATAAGAGAAGACCTAGGCTAATGGTAGGGGCCTTTGGATAGGCCTCGTGCCGGGGATAACGACCCTAGCGACGAGGCATGTCAAAACCACAAGTCCTTCGGCTTACATGAACCACACGAGATGCGTGGTATGTGCTAGTACGCACCGACTTCCGAGCTGGGGAAAAACACTCTCAATACGTGAAACGGTCGACCTCTCCGCGCCGCAATAAACTGTGATACATCATATAGTTTGAGCTTCTGTAGAAGATCACTGGGCCGGCAGAGAAACTTATTAACCGCTCCGGTGACTAGCACTGATCCATCGTACCTGGCCGTGCTTGCGATGGAATCTGTGGGTGATTTTCTTGGTGAAGGTTTGGATCGATCTCGCTATCTTGGGACAATACACTGGGAGCTACTCGGTTGCCCGGGTCCGGGTCCCGTCCGTACCGCATGGTCATTTCAGCGAGAGCCCAACGGCGGCTACCTCATTGCCAGTTAGTCGGCCCGAGCTATGGCCTACAGCGCCTGGTTGGGCCGTTGAATACCTGTGTCAGAATAGAATCAGACAAATTTGAATGAGACAGACCCGTGCGTGGTAGCATACCATAACCAACGTGTCAGAAAGGGTGCGTTTGACCAATCTTGAAGAAGCAAATGAAGCGCTCAAATCGCGGGATCGTTGCGCGACAACTTCTGTTGGAGTGAGAATCGCCACTAGATCCTTAGGATCGTGCTACTTGGGTGCCAAATCGGGAGTTCGGAAGAAGAGGAATAAATGAAGATAACGGGCCACGGTGTATGTGTTCTTGTGTCCAGTAGCGCGCTGCTGAGCGTAAGAACATTACTGGCCTGGGATGAAACGATGGCCACGTTCACGCGACCGGTAGCAAGTTGCGTCGTTTAACTGTGTGAACTTCCTTGCATTGGGTCTTCGGGACCGATGTTAGCATATCGCGATCGTGTGTCAGGGGATGAATGTGAACTTGACAATGCAGCCTTGGCAAACAAGGTTTTCATCCAGTACGTGCCTTTCCACTGACCATGGACGACGATCTTATGGGCGATGAGATTATGGAGAAGGACCTCAAGTGATTGAATTTGAACATAACACTCGTGATGACGCGGTATGAGAATTGGCTTACTGTAAACACTAGCGCGGACAGAACCATCACCTGATACAACCTGGCGAATGATAGGATAATTGAACGCGCTGGCAAGACGATCCCAACATTCGCTGTGCAGGCGCATATTGGTTGAACGTAGTGGATCAATATGCGGGACGTACGCGCATCATGGTTTCAGTGGGGTACCGGGAACCACCTGCGGGAGCGGAAACACTAAGAGATATTCAGACTGGAACAGAACGTAAGCGAGAAGTGTATTCGTGAGAATGAAAAGGGGAGAACAGAAGATAGGATCTATGAGCAGCAGGTACGATAGCTATATATATTGAGCGTGAACTATAATGGCGTCAATGAATGGGGATAGTAGGAATGTATACTAGATATCATGGAATATGGATGCCGTCATCCTACGGGAACATGCCAAAGTTCTTGGAATCTTGGGAAGCGCGGCTGGAAAGAGCGATGGACAAATATATTCGCAGTCCAAGCTCAAGCCCGAGATTAAAACCTTTGAACGCGCACTGCTGGGCAGCGAGATACATTGTAAAGGCCAGCCACAGTACAACATCAACTCCTAACCTGTGGGGACATTGTGATTACACGTTTTCAACAACACTAGCTACTGTTCTGAGGCCGCTTGGACGTGCTCATCTTGCGTGGTTTGTTCGGTATTTCTTAATTCCCATGCGGTTGAGGAGATAGCCAACTGGAGGATTAAATCTTCGTACGGCATGCCCACCGCAAACATGTGCGGACAGCTCAACCCTTGCAACGCGTGCCACACCCAGAGCTGGCTGTTCCAGGTTTTGCTCGCAAGCGTCATCGACATGCGAGACAAATGAGTCAATAGAAACGGCAGCATGACCGGCAAGACAAAACCGATGGTGTGGGTCCCTCTCTCGAGCCCTCGTCGCAGGTTGTAGTTGTCCATCGTGAGTCCAACGTAGCATCCCGGGGGCCACCCGGCGAGTTCGTAGTGGTGACCTATCCCCTGGATTGGCGACGTGGGTATGAAGATGGACCAGTGGTATTGACTTGGATCGTGATCGAGGGGATCCCTTGAGAATTGCAAAATTTGGATAGGGAGGCAGCCAGACGGAATTTGTACTTCTGGGTGTATTAAACCATAGCTGACGGGGGGGAGGGGAGGAAGACTTTGGGCATAGGCTGAGGGAAGGTCAACAGCGCGTCAAGCTGGAAGGATGCGGAGAGAACTTGCCACTGAGCGTTTCGATCACCTCGTTTGTGTACGGGTGCCAGTGAGCATGCATGACGAACACCTTTTACTGACCTTCGTAGGCCATCTTTATACGGCGACTTCGTAGTCCTCTTGTATTACCTTTGTGCATTGTACTAGAAACTGCACGTCTCGATTGTCTGACATGGCTACATTGTAGATCGTGGACAAGAGATTACCTGGACCTTTGTTGCTCGGACGACCGTGACAATGCGTGACTTCATTTCGTGACCGTGACTCATCACGCGACCCAGCTTTTACTAGCTCGGAGCGGGAAGCGGAAGACATGTGGTACAGTCGGTGTCGATTTCATGTGCATCCCTATCGTTATCTTTCCCGTGCTACGCCAGCACCATCAAAATTTTACAGACTCAGATTTTCTTCATCGATGGGGGCGATAGGAACAGCAAGGGTCGATACATCCGAACGCCTCACACACCTCAGGGCGTTGATGCAGCAGCAGGATGTCAACGTAGGCGCCATCGTGATTCCTAGCGAGGACGAGCGTGGGTGTAGTCACTTCTCTAATGTACCGGCGCTGATTTGTGTCGATCTAGATTCAAGCGAATACCCTGCGGACGCCGACAAACGGCGAGGATTCATATCCGGGTTCAATGGCTCGGCAGGTGATTGGACTAATCGAGACAAGTGTGAGGCTTCGGATTCATGGTTTGATTCGTAGGTTGTGCCGTCGTCACTCTCAGGGATGCATTCCTCTTCACCGATGGTCGATACTTCCTCCAAGCACAACAACAACTGGACTCGTGAGCAACAAATTTGTGATTGCAAGTCTTTACCTGAACCCGGTGGCTTAGGAACTGGACTTTGATGAAGCAAGGATTACCAGGTAATCAACTGTAATAGATTGAAGAACAGCGTTGAGCTAATAGCCCGCAAGACGTCCCGACTTGGCAGGAGTTCCTTCCAAAGGTACCTGGACTTCTCTTCGTATTTCTCCCGTTTATGACGTTATCGCAGAACCTCGAGCAAGGCACGCGAATTGGGATTGATCCAACGGTGATTCCAGCTAGTATGTCCTTGATATCTTCGTTGGTCATGAAGGTGGACTCATTCTGGACAACAGCCGATGCCCAGACACTTAAAAAGACACTTGGAAAGTCGGAATTGATACCCCTCTCGCCGAATCCTGTGGACATCGTGTGGGGCTCTGAGCGCCCCCAGCGACCCAAAAACGCAGTCGTTCCTTTGGATGTCAAATATTCAGGTTGAATATGTTATCTTCATCGTCCCCGTTCACTGACTTTCTATCAGGGGAAACGTTACGCAGTAAACTCGATCGTGTACGGTATGAATTGACCAAGAAAAATGCGGTCGCGGTGGCTGTCACTTTACTTGATGAGGTTGCGTGGTTATTCAATCTCCGAGGAACTGATATCGCTTTCAATCCTGGTACATTTTTATCATTTCCTTGCTGGAACGAAGAGGCTGAAACGTAGCAGTATTTTTCGCCTACGCTGTCGTGAAACGGGATTCAGCCGTGCTATTTGTCAACAAAACGCAGGTTACTGATGATGTGTTGGCACATCTCGGTCAGGATGTGGAGGTTAGACCATACGAAGATTTTCTCCCTTATCTAAAAGATCTCGTTGGGACTGGTTTGGTCAAGAGAGATCAGGTATTTACACGATACAATCCTCAACTAATTCGGTTGATAATCAGTCACCTCCAGCCCGTGTTACTAGGCGACAAGACCAGCCTCGCGGTGGTTCATGCGCTTGGCGAGGTGAGCTTATATCATGTCTTAGACTTGATCAACACCTACGTTTGAAAAGGATAACGTGGTTATCGTGCCATCGCCCGTAGCAGCCCTGAAAGCAGTCAAGAATAACACCGAAATGGAGGGTTTCCGTCAATGTCACTTACGCGATGGTGTTGCACTCGCCCGCTATTTTGCATGGCTTGAAGAACAGCTTGAGAATGGCGTTGTGCTGAATGAGAGTCAGGGATCCGACAAACTCGAGGAGTTCAGATCGTGCGTGATGAGCTTAGATGGGTTTGTCGATGGCTGATCCATGACAGCGAACTCGACTTGTACCGTGGTTTGTCGTTCACCACCATTTCGTCAGCCGGCCCGAACGCAGGTTTGTTCTCAGGTATTTACTCTGCGGAGACCCTGATATCGATAACGCACCTTAGCTATCATTCACTATTCGCCTGATCCCAACGATTGCGCGGTTATCAAGAAGGACCAGGTATCCAAACTACAGTGTCCTCAGCTCCTGATATTAACCTTACTTTTATCTAGATCTATCTATGCGACTCCGGGGGTATGGACAACCAACCAGTCATGTAGGACATCTGTCGCTGACGTTTCGACTTTACAAGGCCAATATCTTGACGGGACAACCGATGTCACTCGTACCTGGGCAAGTACTGCAATTACACAGCTCGATGCTAATAACAGAGGATTTCTAACAGCACTTTGGGACGCCATCTCAAGAGGAGAAACGCGCATTCACGCGGGTCCTCCAAGGGCATATCGATATCGATACCGCTGTTTTCCCTAGTGGGACGACTGGTGAGCCTTGAGATTATTATCGACAACAAATTGTTGATCCTTGGCTCCGCAGGATACGTTATGTTAGTCAAAATGACAGTTCTTAATTTACAATGCTGACGACCTTCTAGAGATTCATGGGCAAGAAGGGCATTGTGGAAAGATGGACTCGGTGAGCTATTCTACCTATTCGTATCGTGACTTTTTGAAACTATGGGTACTAGATTACAGGTTCGTTCATTCCGATACAAACATATTGAACTTAAATTTAGGAATACAGACATGGAACTGGTCACGGTGTTGGCCACTACCTGAACGTACATGAAGGTGCGTACAAGGACCCGGATGGTATCCATACTCATGCCTTGAATAGGTCCGCAGGGGATTGGCACCCGCATTGGTAACAAATCCATAGCACCCTTCCAGCTTTTGAATTGACCAGAAATCAGCCTATAATAACACGGCGTTGAAGCCAGGGATGACGTTGTCAAACGGTGAGGGAATAAACCAGCTATGGCGTCTCAAAATTTATTCAGAATCCTTCAAATAGAACCCGGATATTACGCCGACGGTAAGTGGGGCATACGCATCGAGAGTTTGGTCCTTGTCCGCGACGCCGATACGCCTAACCACTTCGGAGACAAAGATTTCTTCAACTTTGAACGTATCACGATGGTCAGTTCGACTTTGAGTTTGATTACCTTTACGCTACTAAATTGCTCGTGGAACAGTGCCCCATTCAGACGAGCCTGGTCGATCTGTCACTCTTAACGGTCGATGAGAAGAAGTGGTTGAACGAATACCATGCCGAAGTCGAGTCCAAGCTGCGACCGTTGCTCGAGGGCAAGGACGAGCGTGCGTTGGCATGGCTCAAGAAACAGTGTCTGGCGATTTGATTCGGAAGCTGGTGTTGGAAATCGAACTAGTTGGATATACGTCTATCTAGGTACAGGAATGACGCTAGCGCATGGCTTCTTACGATGCCCAATCGTAATGAGACGGCTTGCTTATAGGACTGCCGGATTCAATACCCCAGGCTGGTCCCGGGGCGGCTCGGAGCCTGCCAGAGCCGTTGCACCCCTACATGCCCTAATCCCCGTTGGCTCGTGAAAATGAAATGTTAGCTCTCAAGATCTCACCCGGTTCATTCCGACTACTAACTGTTGCGATGGCCATGTTACAGCCCCCTCGGAGCGACCCTGCCGCGTTCAGTGTGACGATGCTATGGCCCATTGGCAAGGTACGCGTCGGCAGACTGCCCCACCCCGTATCTCACTCACCAGGCTATCGTACGCCTTGCTATTCAATCGCCCCACAACCATCAGCCGAAATGTGTCCTTCTCCTCCGATAGGGTCTGGACGTATCTACGGCGTGGCAAGGTTGCGTGCACGAAAAAGGGTCTCGTCCCGTTCGAGGTTCGAGTGGGTCTTTGGTGGGTTCAGTGGCGGTCGTTTCGCTTACGCAGCCTCGTTGGCGAAAATTTCTTCTCACCCCAGCTTGAGAGTCATGACGTCGTTCCCGTGTGTTCCGGGCGTCGCAACCCTGACCCGTTCCCACTCCTTCCACATAATGTGGGGTTTTTCGAATCGTGCGAGAAGCGTGGCGAGGTGACGGTGTTGGTTCCCTGGCAACTCGTCTGCGAAGGCGTCCGGGTCAGGGTATCGTGGGATGGACACGCTCCTCTGACTTGCTTCCTTCACGAATCACGGCCGAACCGTCCCTTGTGATCCGAGAGGCGTCGCTCCACATTCCGAAAGGTCGAGACTCGACTCAAATGACGCGCGTCAGGGTATGAAACGAGGTCGCTCATTATTCCTGCGAGGCAACACGGCAACCTACACGGCCTACGACTAATGATACAACCTGGATACCAGATCCGCAGCGATGAACGTGAAATGCAGGGGTATACGTTTAAGAACAGATGCTGAACAATGCTGAGAAACATGCCTCCGACAGGCGCACGCCCGGGTCACGACGGCCCACTCATAAATATTACAAAAACGAAATGTATACACGCGCTCGCCGTGAAAACTCGGAACTCGGAACTGGGGGGAAGGGGAAGGGGAGTGGGGGATTGTCCAGAAGAATGGTGGGAAGAGTGTGCCGTCGTGACAGGGGACATGAAGACCCACTCATTCGTCGTCAGATGTAGGCGAGGAAGGGCCATTCGTGAGATATCCGGCGATGATGCCTTCTTCTTTGCAATAATTCGTCCGTTTAAGGACTGAGCGCGGTGGCGCTTTGGGTATAAGCCTCCTATTGAGGTCGATTCGAACGCCGTCTTCATTTTGCCAGCCTTCGGATACTTCGGGGTAGTCGTCGAGGTCTTCAGGGTAGTCTTCACCCACGAGAGGTGGTTTGTACGAGCCGTCGTTGCGCCACAGTTGATCCCTACACATGTCAATGATGCCCGTTCAGGGAGTTCAGAAGGAAAAAGAGGGTCGCAATCGGTCAGGGATCATGTCTGAAAAGGTAATAGTAAGTAATGAAAGAACATACCCTCGCCTGTTAAACCACCCTTTTCTTCTCTGACTTGGCAGGATCGGGCTCGGGCAAACTAACTCTTCGCACCACCGTACGGAACGTGGTGCGGGCATCGTGCTCGAGCGGCGTGGGCGCGGTAGCATGATCTGGCCTTGATCGCCGTCCGAATTGCGGCGGCCTGGATGACGGTAAGGTGGATCTGCGGTGATGTCGATGGTCTGGCCGTACTCCCAGTAGGGGTGTAGTCCTGGCGGCGGAGGTACAACGCCGTACGAACTGCTGCCCGCGGAACCGCTGCTCTTCGATGAGGATGAGCGCGCGAGCGGTGGGGGCGAGGCCGATATATACCCGCCCGTCTCCGCTGTCGACCATGCGCTCTGAGCGTCCGTTGGGTAGGATGGACGATCTCCGATGCGTAGCTGCGGGAGCCGCGGCCGCGTGGCCTGTGGTGGGACGGAACGCTCGTTTGCGAGCACGAGGCTGTCTTTGCGCACGCGGGCGCCCACGGGTGGTGTAGGGAGTGGGCGGGAGCCATGCGTTCCGACGTCGGGTCTGCCCGCGCGGGGTGGGCTGCTGCTCATCTCCGAGCAAGTCGGGCACGTGTGATAGGACACCGGGTAGGGCGTCCCGGATCGCTGCGTACCATGACCGAAGGATGGTCTCCGCTCGGGTGGGGAACGAGCACTCTGGCGCATGGACCGCGGCGGACAATCGTCGTCCACACTGCTGTTACTTGATACCGAGGAGGAGTGGGAGAAGAGAGAGTCGATTTCGCTCCCCGTGCTATCCGAAGACGGCGGGTAGTAGAAATCACGGTCGTGGTAGTGGTCGGACTTGGAGGACGGGATGTAACGCTCGTAGATGTGGGTATCTGCAACGTGTCCAGGGTGAACAAAACCAAAACGCCTGGTATCCCGATAGCCCCGATCTCTCTCCCGCTCTCTTTCTCGTTCTCGGTCTTCTTGGATATGAGCGTGGGATGAAGGCGGTGGCTTGACCAGTTTCCGAGGAGTATCGCGCATCGAAGGACCTGGCGAGCGGGCATGGTGAGACGAAGGCTTGTGGTCGATGTCACCTCTTGCGGTGGCGGATAGCTGTTGAGCAGCATTACGGGCTGAAGCATTAAGACTCTGTGCTTTGAAGACGCGCACCGAGAAGCCGGAGGGCACAGGCAAGACGTAGTTCTGTCGGTCCAAAAGAGTATGGTTGGGAAGATGTATTCATTATCATACCGAACGTTGAAAGGAGTGTGAGAACTGACCTTGGATGATCCCGGTGGTGCCCCGCCGCCTCCGCGGTCAACTCTTGAAGGCGGACGGACGCCAGGGTTAAAGGATGACAGTGGATTCGGCATGAATGTAGCGGTCATGGCTCTTTCTAGGTCAAGCTAGCAGAGTGGGGCGGGCATAGGTATGTGAAGAGAGTATTTATAAGACCCAAAGGTAAAAGAGAGCGACTTTTGGTATTAGTGGGTGAGAAGCAAAGGAACACGCACGGGGCTTTCGGAAATCGTGGACTGATACTAGATGAAATGGCGAGTGGGCTGTAGCATGCCAAATGGGTGCATGCTGCGAACACGAGTTTACCAGGTTGCAGGACATGAGGTCGATTTTGATGTGAAACCCTACGCGAGCAAATGAGGATCGAGTGGCTCTAGGGGCGAAAGAAGGTGACCGGACAAGACCGCGATGTATCGAATACGGGCCGATGACGGTCGGCGGTCGGAAAACGGTGGTATACTGCTGGACCCTCGCTGGACGGCAAGATTTCAGACGCTCGTCTGTTCGCCGCTCTCCTGGCGTCTTGCCGCCTAATTCATGGAACTCGGCATGCAAACGGCTCCCCGCACAGGACGGGGAAGGTCACTCCACGAAACGTTTTGGCGACTCTGAACCCGGACCGCTGAAGGGATCGCTCTCGGCGTCTGCGGGTACCGATATGCACCACCGCCAATGCATATAGAAATAGCAACGTGTCGATGAGTGTACGTCAAGGAGTGGCTGGCAGCGACCGGATCTGGCAAAAGAAGAAGTCTTCACTTACGTCGGTTCGAGAGAAAGGTAAGTCGTGACCAATCCGTACAGACCACATCAGGAACCGAAGCTCACCCGTCGATCGCCATAGAAGTGCACCCTTTCCGGTAAAGTTGAGCCCTCACCGACAACTTTCGAAAGTGCGAGACGAGACCATGAGGCGCGGGGTCGGTGCAAAATGATCTGCGACCCACTAAAACAGCCGTCTGCCAACAAAGCGCCTCACACAGCAAGCCAAACTCATACAACCACCGACACTGATGAGAAGCAAAGAATGGTACCACCTCCGAAAACAGAACACAGCTTTGTATGCAGCGAAGATTCATCTTATGGCTGTGCGAACGCGAAACGCTTCGGACTCCGGAGCACCACGGAGTACGATATCCAGTTGCGAGGCAACATGATTAAAGGAAGACGGGGGATTACCCTATGCGCTCGTGGGTGAACAAGTGACCGAAGGGCCGCGCACGCTCGAAACGGACAAAATGGAGGGAGGGGCGAGGCAGTGGGCAACGCCGCTTCCTGTCGAGCACCTAAACGGAGCTTAGCCAGCGGCCGGGTGGGCAAGGTTGATGGATTGGCTGATGAGTTGCGTGCGTGATACCCTCATCGCAAAGTTATGAAGACAAACAGGATGCCATGTTGCACCTACGTCAAACACACTTTTTGAATACATTTTTTTCTTCTCGTGCCAATCGCTAAATAAATGCGCATCAGTCAGAGATCCACCGAGATGGACAGCATGGCACGGGGTGTTCCGGTCAATTGTGGGGCGGTGTTTAACAAGCCCTTGCCACGAATTCTAACGGAACGAATCCGGGAAGTACATCTAAAATCGCCCCCGATCAGTCCATGGCTCGTAGACCACAGCTGAGCGCTGAGCACCGCACGCGCCGGATTCGGTTCGCTCACAGCCATCAGATAATCCAAGGGGCGGCACAGCTGAGATAAGAACAGCCCGGGCTGCTTACAAACAAGCACATGCGTTGACGGCCGCAGTGATACGCAGCAAGAGAGCTGGACCAGCGCCGTTTGAATCATTGCGAATTGAATCCAATCGCATACTTGATCGAGATGAGTTCACGTAGCGATAGTCGGATTGATGTGGGTTTTTGGTTCGATATGGAATCGAATGCTCGACCTGCGGGAAAGAAGGCGATGAATGTGAAGAGATACCCGACAAGTTACCCTCTGGGTGGGCGGTCGAGCATTTAAATAAGGAAAAAGGCTCCACGAACCTGGGCATGTGCAGGGTTCAAGAGGGGTTAACTCACAGCGGAATTAAGCGAACGTTAGTTGCTTACCCATCGGGCGTTGCACCTGTGAATCGAAACGGTGAGCAAACCCTGCCAGTGGCTGCCGACGATGTCAGGGGCTGAGCAAGTAGTGTGACCCGTTACACATGGGTTGTGACAAAGTGGTCACAAAGTAGTCACGTAGCTTGGGCCAAGTTCCTTCCAGAGCAGCGACGTTGCTTGAGTTGGAAGCGGAGAATACGGCAAAAGGGATTGTTATGCATGCCCTCAGACATGACATTCTTTCTCC
>JBBPTU010001402.1:0-12538 GCA_038094295.1 Tylopilus aff. beelii
GTCCAGACACGAATGGTACGCCAGGTGGCGTCATCATGCCGTGTGCAAGAGGTCGTGGGGTGTAAATTGGAGCGGGAAGGTACACGGGGCGCCCAGTTGCCAGCTCGTATGCCATGCCGTGTTGGCTGATAGCAATACCGGGTGGTAGAGGTGACCCATAACCGTATGGCGAGCTGTAAGGAGGCGAAGACTGTGGGGGAGTGAAAACGGTCTGTAGAGGTGGGGGGACAGGCGGAAGGGTACGCCGACCACCAGGGACTTCCTGCGAGTCTGGAGCGTGTGGAGTATCCGCCTTCAGGAGTGTGGGGGCTACAGCGTCTTCTTGGTGACCATGGAGAACTCCGTCAACAACACCCGAGGGTGATTTGGTGGGTTGCTCCTGTGCTGCAGGAGCAGGGGAGGGCAAGGCAGGTGGCGGCTCTGCTACCTGCGTAGACGGTCCAGTCGACGCACTGTCAGAAGCATCGGGGACTATTGAAGTAGACGGGAGTTTGATGTCGACTATTGGTGCGCGGGGAGGGACAAGCTCGGGTCGGACAGTGAAGACATCCTCAAGATGAGGTTCCTCGGCGATGGTCGTAGATACCGGGCCCGGTCGCTCCGCCTTCTCCTTGGCAGACAACCTTGGCAAGCGCACAATGATATTCTTCTCGCCGTCCTCCGAACCCTGATACTCAGAGGAAGGTAGTGCCTTCCGACGCTCAGTAGCTTGTATTGGCCCACGGACAATGTGTACCTCTGCGTTCGGAAGCTTAACCCGATAGCTTGGAGAGCTGCCAGGACGGGGTTTGGGTCCGCTATCGTGGAAAAGAGAAGTTTCAAGGTGTTTGGTCCAGGGGTACTCGGGTTTCATGGCATACCAGACCTTCCCAGGTAGAGGGGCAGTAGTGGTAGTGGGTGTTGCTCTCGAAGCTTGGGAAGAGAAGCCACCACCACGAGCGGCGCCGCCCCGTCCACGTCCAGCAATGAACCCACCTCTCCCACGCAACGGAGCAAAGCCGCGAGTAGGTCTCGGCGTCGGCTGCGGCTGTGCTACCTCGCGCCTCTTTTCATCTCGCTTCTTCATTTCCTCGAAACCATCGTGTGTCCAGGGCTGCTCAACAGGAGGTAGCTCAGCGGATGGTTTCTCTTGTGTGGTAAGTCCATCTTCGGATTGACTGCCACGTAGCACCGAAACCGGACCAGCAAAGCCACCCCTCCCTCTCCCACGGAAGAACCCTCTCCCACGCCCACGGCCCTGCCATCGACCTCTCCACCATCCACTCAGACTCCTCAAGTCCTTGTCCATCAGGCGGTCGTCATGGCCCCAGAATTCACCAACGGTGGGAACATATGATGGATCGTTCTCCAGCCGTTGCTGATATGCTTGACGGACGGACTGGCCAGCAGGACGTCTGAAATCGGTTCGCGACGGCTGTCTCGAAGTAGAGGCGACCGGTTGGTCTGATGCAGGTTCTTGATGGGATTCATCTATCTCGGACTCAGTTGCAGAGTGCACAGCAGCATGATCAACGGTTGCCGAAGGCGCTGAGGCAGCACGTTTGACTGGTGGGCGCTTCGATGGTTTTGCAGGCCTTCGTTGAGAGGCGGGTTTAGACCGCTGGTCCGTTGGTGGTCCAGTAAAGTCTGCGAATTCGATGACCGGAAGATCAGCGGGACCATTGGCGTTCTCCTCAGCGACCATCTCGGACCAATTTCCGGCGTCGCTGAAAAATGGAGCGCGAGGGCCATCTGCACCGTGGGTCTGCTTAGAAGTAGACGTGTTGAGCGATGGGGCGTCCGCAGAGCTCTGGGTCGTATTCGGAGTAAGTATACGTGAGTGGGTAGCTGATAGGATATCTTCGGAAACGGGTTCAGTGTCGGAATCAGTAGACGAGTCAACGGAGGAATGGTCGTCGTCGTCGGACTCGGAGTCTGTCCCGACTTCGCGCTCGAACTCGTCGTCGCTTCCGAACTCGTTCTTGCCCCTTCCCCTACGTCTGACGGTGCGAGTCTTCCTGGGTGGTGACGGTGGCTGCGATGTCGACCGCGCATCGCGCGCATCTGAGCGAAGGGGGGAAAGCGAGGTAGCAGCAGGCATGATGAGACCTAGAGCATGGAGTGAGCATGACAAGAAAGACGTAAGGAGACTGCGATGCTTTACCTGAGTATTAAGGTGATATGAGCAGTCGAGACACGAATCCGTGCGTGAGATCAAGCGGCGAAAAAAAACGGTGAAAAATCGTGGAAAATGGGGACGTTATAGGGGTTACGATCTCGGCTAAGGATGGGGAATGTCTAGGGCAGTATAATAGTTCTGACAAGGTCGTGGCACAATGCGGAGGTCAGTGGGGCAGCGTGGAGGACAGTGACAAAGAGGGCTGCGGACTTTGCCGTTCGCTTTCTCCCGCGGCACCGGCGGTGGCGGTGCGGTACATTCCTCTGACTCGGACCACGATCATCGATCAATCGATCATATCGATGGGACAAGAAGACGGTTTCAACCACTGTCAGGTGTCCCTTTCTACGGGCAGGACATACCATTACGTAGATCAGCGACCCAAGCAGGACCAGCCTGCAGCCACCTTACTTTGCATCCATGGATTCCCCGACCTGTGGTACGGGTGGAGAAACCAGATAAACCCTTGGGTCGAAGCTGGATACCGAGTCGTAGTGCCAGACATGCTGGGCTATGGGAAGACAGACATGCCATTGGAGGCATCCGCTTACACCTCGAAGAGCCTTTGCGATGACCTCGTCGCACTACTTGATCACCTCGGAGTCCAGAAGGCAGTCAGTACTCGTCGTCTCAGTTGTCTCGTTGCGTATCCTTAGCAGTATCAAGGTCGTCATTGGCCATGACTGGGGTTCCTTTACAGCAGGTAGGTTCGCGTTGTGGTACCCCGACAGGCTGCTCGCACTTGCGATGTATGTACTTCATTCTAACCTGAACGTTGATCTTGGCTGAAAGGTGAATCCAGGATGTCCGTACCATACTCTCCGCCGCCGACTCAGCAGGTGTCAGTAGACCAGCTGGCTCAACGTTTTCCCGTCTTTGGTTATCAAGTTTATTTGACTTCCAAGGAGTCGGCAGCTGAGATCGAAGCGAATGTGGGACAGGATCTTATGCATCGTTTATATGCTGACATCTCCTGTAGTTGCGTTCGTTCCTGAAACTGATATACAGGGCACCCGACGAGAAGTTCTCATGGCTCCGCGCGGGTGAACTTCAAGAGCACTTGCGTAGCGGAACCGATGCCGACGGATGTATTCTGAACGACAAGGTAAATGCTATTATTGTTTTAGACCACCCTTGTGACTCTCGTCTCAGGAACTCGATTACTATGTTTCACATTTTCAACGAGGCATGACCGGTCCACTCTCCTACTACCACTCGACCAACACTCGTTTCGAAGAAGAACAAAGTGAGCAGGAGTTATAATATTGCATCGTACGGTTCGGCCCTGATTCTTCCTCCAAAATGCAGCCTTGTCCCATAAGCTTCCCGCTGATCTCCCGGTCCTCTTCATCCATGGGACCGAGGATCCAACCTGCCCACAAATGGCTGTCAAGGTCGCACACGCGTTTATAGGCCAACTAAAGGTTGTGCCGGTATCTGGCGCTGGCCATTGGGTTATGGTAGAAGCTTCACAGACCATAACCAAGGAGATCCTTCAGTGGCTCAAGTCCGTCCTGGGCTCTTCATCTCTGTGAAATCGATCTTCAACAGGGGGGGCAGCCCTGGGTAGTAGACCGTGCGACGTAGCCGAAGTCCGTGTAGTTGTACGATATGCGGCGGAGTGATAATTTCTTGTAAGAACCAGATGTTTGGGGTCCTTGAAGCACGCATTGCGGGCTTCCATGTACAGTGATGTGAGTGTACAATTTTTACAATACGAGATTATACCATGGACCCACATTCGTCTTATGAGGAGAAGTAAGGTCTGATGATCAACTTGCTCTGACACATTTCGTGCTCCTTTCGCAAGTATTAAGATGCCTCGATAAGATGCCTCGAGGCAGACTGTCCCATCCGGATGTTTTCTACTCCCGAACGTCCTGAATGCCAACCAAACACGTCCTTCCATTGACACAGGAAACTTCAGGCTACAACTCACGCGCCCTAGGCCTCGCGTCGAGCTGTCTGCGCTATGACTCACCGAGACTTCACCGATTCATCTGCAAGAACACGCACAATATTTGGATCCTCACCATCTCCAAAACCCCGTTTCGAGAAGCGAGGCAAAGCGACGCCGAGTCGTCGGTAATAAATTCTTACGGTCGAAGCAAGTGAGTTCTAATCATGTAACCTTTCTGGCAAGAACGTTATACCCTAGACCGAGTCCCAAGGGGTCTTGTGGGTCCAGGCGATAAGCAACCTCGCCACAACCTTCGGTAACCCAACGCCCACCCACCTCGTAGGCGACTTCCTCTCGTTTCTTGCCACGTAACCATTCTCAACCTACCAGCGACCACATCATGGGTGGATTCGTATCCACGCTGTTTGGCAGCCGTCCCGAAACGGAGAACCCAACCATGGAGGAGATGAGAGCCCGTCAGGAAGCCGAGGATGCTCGAAAACGAGCCAAAGAGGCCGCCAAGGCTGCAGAAGAGCGCGCCGAAAAGTACAAGCGAGAGGCAGAGCATGCACGTAAACGGGCTCGTGCATGTCAAGAAGCGGCGGACCAGGCCATTGCATGGGCGATGGAAATGATGAAGCGGATACTGGAGTGAATGGAAGAATGTGCTAAGGCTGCGAAGCGCGCCGAGGAATTTGCCAGGAAGGCGGCCAACGCTGCCAAAGGCGATGCTGCCAGTGAGCCATTCGCGCAGGGGGCGAAGGAGGAATATGAACGTTGCCGGAAGGCGCACGAGGACGCGAAGAGGGCGATGGCAGCTGCGAAGGAAGGCGTGGATAGAGCCCGGGAACAGCGTCGCGAGGCCGAGGCTGCAGAATGCCTCGCTGAAAATATGGTCCTCACTGCCGCATTGGATGCTCAGAGGGCGACAGATGCGATGAAAAATACCGAAACCAAAATGATGGTCCACCGCATCCAGCCCATCGTAGTGCCCACCGGGGAGGGGCTTGCTGCAGCGAGTCCAGTATAGGAAAGATTGTTTCCATTTCGCCATCGCCGGCATCTCCTGGAGTGGCAAGTCCTCCCTAGTCAACGCGTTCCGCGGTTTGCGCAACGGAGACAGTGGTGCTGCGGCTGTAGGCATCACAGAGACGACGCTCCGGATGACAAGATACCCAGACGTCAATCCAGAGAACCCATATGTCTGGTATGATATCCCTGGTGCGGGTACTCTCAAGTGTCCCGACTGGCAATACTTCAATGACCAAGGTCTCTATGTGTTCGACTGTATCGTCGTTCTCTTCGACAACAGGTTTACGGCGACGGACGTTGCCATCCTCGTCAACGCGAGACGGTTCGACATACCCACTTACATCGTCCGCTCTAAGGCTGATCAACACATTCGTAATGTCATGGCGGATATTGGGTACGACAGCGAGGAAGATAGCGAGGAGATGGAGCGTCTGTACGAGATTGCGCGCAAGCGGTTCGTCGAGGAGACAAGGAAAAGCGTCCGGGCTAACCTGAAAGATGCCAACCTCCCAGACCAACGGGTCTACATCGTCTCCAACACCACGCCGCTGAGTATTGTGCGGAAGAAGAAGACGGCGAAGAAGACAATCGACGAGATGGACTTGCTGAACGATTTGATCAGCGAAGCTTACAAAAGGCGGAGCGCTAATCGTGAGCTCCGACTCGTCAAATGAGTGGACTCACGTCGAGGGAAGACAATCAATGTCTAGAGCGCTCAATGCCATAGCCTTTCGGGGTAGCGATCTGACCGTCACGGCTTGCCATGTCGCTCGTCTTGAGATGCCGTGCCGACGTGTCGCCGATTCCCAATTCCTCCTCCGCTTCAAATTGCCTTTGACTGTATCCTTGATATCTCATTTAAGGCCTCTTCACGTACTATGTCTGCTACTGTCGTATGTCCTTGTGTTCATTCCTGAGTCCTTCTGGTTGTTGTGCATTCATCCACACACGCTAACACCTTTGTCTGTTACACTTATATACATCAACGCTTGTGTACTAGCTCGATCCACGCGCCGCTCAAACTCATTCCTGTTCGGTTGTCATATGTGCAAGCAAGCGTAGTGTTCGAGCGTCCGACGTTACAACCGCTGGCCACATTGCTTCTTTCTGCCCTGCGGCCGGAGGCCTGATCATTTATATTTTGGAGCACGGTGGCTCGTCTCTCCGAGTCACTTGCACCGGTGCCGCGTCACCCAAATCACTCATTTCTGACAGTGCACGCCTCTTTCACAAATCATTCGTACTTGGTATTTGAGGTATGCCGCGCGTGTCCTCTGCCCAGTTCCGAGTATGAGCCTAAGTGCTCTTTTTCCACCTAAACATTTACCATTCCTTTGTGTACGCTCCCTACCACTATCGGTTTACTCAGGTAGCTTTCAAGTTCCCACTTGAGCTAGCGCGCTTGATCCCTGCCGTGGAAGTGAGATTCCACGGCAAGAGCGAACGCCTGAGTGGAAGGACCACCGACGTCCTAGTACTATAGATGCCTTTGCCGATTTTGCGTATTTCTTGGAAGAATTGGATGCTTGGGGTCCTTGAAGCATGCACTGTGGGGCTTCCGTGTACAGTAACATAAGCATTGCCATTTTCACAGTATCATGGATCTACGTTCGTTTTATTTGGAAGGTGAGAGTATAACGATCGATTCTGACACGTTCCGGGTTCCTTTCGCAAGCATCGAGTCACCTCGAGGCATCCCTTTTGTTAGTATTCCATCAAAGCCCCACTTTTCCAGTCACAAGCATCTTGAACGCCGACCAAGCACATCCTCCCCCCCACCTGCATTTGACGCATCGTCAGATCATCTGCACCTGTCTGAAGTAGGTCCGTTATGACTCAGCGAGATATCATCGATTCACCCGCAGGAACGCGCTCGATACTTGGACCCCAATCAAACCATCTCCGAACCCCGTTCCCAGAAGCAAGGCAAATAGATGCCACGAGGTGCCGGTGATGAGTTTTCGCCACAGAAGCAGTGACTACTGGCGAACTCTAGTCACGTACCTGGGTCTCAAGGGGCCTCGTTGGGTCCAGGGCTCCGTCGACGGCAACGATAAGTACTCTGGCCCCGCCACCCTCGGCGACCCAACGCCCTCCATCGCAGACGACTTCATTTCTTCTCTCGCCACAAAGACTTTCTGATTTATTCAGCGACTACATCATGGGTGCATGGCTATCCAGCCTGTTCGGCGGTCGTCCCGAAGGAGAGAACCCTACCATGCACGAGATCGAAGCCCGTCGGGAGGCCGAAGAGGCTCAAAAACGCGCAGAGCAAGCTGCCAATGCCGCAGAAGAGCTCGCCAGAAGGATCAAGGAGCAAGCCGAGAAGGACCGCCAGGAGGCCCTCAAGTGCCAAGAAGAGGCGAACCAGGCCGCCGCGCGCGCCGCAGAGGAGACGAAGCGGATGAAGGAACAGATGGAGGAGTCTGCCAGAGCTGCGAAGCGCGCTGAGGAGCTCGCTAGGGAGGCTGTTAACGCTGCCAGGGAGGACTCTGAAAGGCTTGCACGAGAGGCGAGGGAGGAACGTGAACGCTCTCAGAAGGTACGCGAGGACGCGGAGAGGGCGATGGCAGCGGCGCAGGAAGAAGCGGACAAAGCCCTGAAGGCTGCTGAGGAACAGCGTCGCGAGGCCGAGGTTGGGAAAGCCCTTGCTGAAGAGATGGCCCGCACCGCCGAAGAGGAGACTCGGAAGGCGACGGAGGCGAAGGAAGATGCTGAAAGACGATTGAAGGAGGGCATCCAGCCGGTCGTGACTCCTACCGCCGAGGAAGTTGCCGCGGCCAAGCGGCGCGTCCAGTACAGAGAAGACTGTTTCCATTTCGCCGTCGCCGGCATCTCTGGGAGTGGCAAGTCCTCCCTCGTCAACGCGTTCCGTGGTCTGCGTAGCCGAGACAGAGGCGCCGCGGCAGTGGGCGTCACAGAGACGACGCTCCAGATGACCAGATACTCGGACGTCAACCCAGAGAACCCATACGTCTGGTATGACATCCCTGGCGCAGGGACCATCAAGTGCAGAGACTGGCAGTACTTCAATGACCAAGGTCTCTACGTGTTTGACTGTATCATCGTTCTCTTCGACAACCGGTTTACGATGACGGACATTGCCATCCTCGTGAACGCGAGACGGTTCAACATACCAACCTACATCGTTCGTTCCAAGGCCGATCAGCATATTCGAAACATTATGATGGAAATGGGCCACGACAGCGAGGGTGATGACGAGGAGGACGTACAACGTCGTAATAACCTGTACAAGACAGCGCGCAAGCAATTCGTCGAAAAGACGAGGAAGAGCGTCCAAACTAACCTAGAAGATGCCAACCTCTCCGACCAGCGCGTTTACATTGTCTCCAATACCACACTGTTGAGTCTTGTGCTTAATAAGATGCCGAAGAAGACGATCGACGAGGTTGATTTACTGAACGATTTGATCAACGAGGCTTATAGAAGGCGGAGCGCCAACCGTGAGGTCGAATGAGGGGCCGCTGTTACTAGTTTTCAGGGCAGGGTCCCAACAGCGTTCGCTAAGTTGCTTGTTAGACTGGCTTGTATGTACTAATTAGAAAAACTTACAATGAACGCATCTCAAAAGGCGGTGACGCATTGGAGCAAGAATGAAGAGAGTGCAGACCAATTTTCATACTACGCCGTAGGTCAGAAAAGAGTGGCACGCGCCAACTTGCGTGCTCTTCCCACCAGAGTCTAAGTTGGTTTCAATCCACGAGGTTGTTGCGTACGCGTGTCATTAGTGTCATTGCTGTACATTTTGATATTGATCCAGGGTTACATGCTCGACGACGCATACTGACTGGGAGAAGTAACCGTGGGAACATAAAACTGATGGGGCTGGACAGTTGGAAGCCTGGTCGGTGTTCCTTGCAATGAGACACACACTGTCCCTCTGCGCATTCGGTGGTCGAAACAGTGGAATTCTTGGGCCCGGATCGTGCATCTACCTTGAATGCAATGAAGATGGTCTCGGGTGACGTAGTTCTCATCTCAGCCTAGTTGACGCGCCATCATGTTTTGATCGTTGCCAAAAGGATTTCATACTGTGACGTGAAACGTATGTTCATGCGCGTCAGAATGGGAAGGCGGTGTCTCAGACCCAGTGAAAACGTGCAGTGATTAGTTAGGTTTGTCTGTGTTTATGTATGTCTAGTCATAGATTAGCAGTTTCAATATGATTATTTATGACACTTATCTGCTCGTCGTCATCAACGCATAGGCTATGTCCAACCTTCTTCGTCGCATCTTTCATCTTCATCGCAGGCGTCGTCTTACCAGTACCGGGCAACAGAGTGCATCTTTTTGTTGCACGTTCTCTGCGTCCAACAAGCAGTTGCACTCTCCCCTCGTAACTGGACAACTCTACCGCCACTCCGACCAATGTCAAATGTGCCTACTGCCCAAGATATCGCCGAAGATCCACTTTGGACTTGTGTATGTACAAAGTATGGGTTCGGACAACCCCACAGAGTCCCCAAGCCGACATGGTATCGCCATCTTACCCAAGCAAACTCGGAGGACGAGAAGCAGTGAATCCGAGCCGCCAGAGATCCAGTTACTGCTCGTTTACTTGCTGAGAGGAAAGCACGACAAGAGCAGTTCCAAGATGATAGCATCAACCTAAGGGGTCCCTCGATCCTGCAATCTCGTCCTCGGTCAGATCTTGAAGACGATGGGATTGGCTTGATGCGGCATAACAAACGTGCTAGAACAGGTCCAGAGGTATGTAGCATGTATTCCTTAAGTCGTGAAGATCTGATTAAAATTACCAGGATGGATTATTTGACGATGGAGGGCACATCTTTCCACACTGCCAGTCGCTTCCATCACCACCCCCATCTCGCCCTCCATCTCGACCCAGTACTCCAGTGTTACCTGAGTCTCACCCTCCATCTTGCTCTCCATCCCGGCCTGGCTCTCCAGCCTCATCTCGTCCTTCATCTCGCCCTCCATCCCAGTCTGGCTCTCCAGCCTCATCTCGTCCTTCATCTCGCCCTCCATCCCAGTCTGGCTCTCCAGCCTCGTCTCGTCCTTCATCTCGCCCTCCATCTCAGCCTCGTTCTCCTGCCCTATCTCGTCCTCCATCTCGCCCATTATCACCCGAGCCAGTAATCGAATTCGAACGCAGAGTCCCACTTGATGTTGACATCAATGAACTTGCCGATTCGGCAATCCTTGATAAAATCCGAGCTGAATTTGCATTCATTACTGAGCTGCGAGATGCATCATTGGATGATGGTGTCAATAAAATGACGCACGATGGAGTCCAGCGCTTGCGAGATCCACCCCAAGCACCTATTGACATCGAGAACCGTGGAGTTCGACACAGCATTTCAATGTACCTGGCACTCGAGCATACATCTCAAGATGCTTATGAACAAATCAGTCGTTCTACTCGGCTCAACTTTCCAGAATCCGCTGCTGCTGCTGATTTACTCAGTTTCTATGCTGTCGAAAAGAAGATCGCTCAATATACTGGGATCGAGTACATGGAGCATGATATGTGCCTGGAGTCGTGCGCTGCATTCACTGGTCCATTCACCAATCTAGAGAGCTGTCCGGTCTGTGGACGATCCCGTTGGGATCCAGAGCGTCTTCATGCGAGCAATGGTCGAGTCAAGGTTGCTGCAAAGAAATTCACGACAATACCAATTGGTCCCCAGCTTCAGGCCCAATACCGAAACCCCCAGTCTGCGCACGATATGCAGTACCTTTATCAGCGCACACAGGAAGTCCTTGCAGAAATGCGACGCACAGGAGAGATCCCTAGCATCATTGACGATCTCGTGATGGGTTTAGATTACCTTGGCGCCGTTCTCAATGGAGAGATCAAGGACAATGACATTGTTCTCATGGTATCACTTGACGGTGCGCAACTCTACGAGCACAAGGACTCGGATTGCTGGATTTACATCTGGATCCTTGTCAACCTTTCTCCTGATAAGCGGTATAAAAAGGCCCATGTTCTTCCAGGAGGATTCATCCCAGGGCCTAATAAGCCGAAGAATATCGACTCATTTCTCTTCGTTGGCCTACATCATCTCTCTGCACTCCAGAATGAGGGGCTTCAGATCTGGGATGCAGATCGCAACATTGTGTTTCGATCTGATCTGTACCTGCTCTACCCAACAGCAGATGGTCCTGGGCTTGTTTATTGGGATGGAATGGTGGGCCACAGTGGAAAAAATGGGTGTCGTCTCTACTGTGGGCTGCTTGGCCGCCGAAAAGTTCGTGGTCGTCACTACTACCCAGCCCTTATCAAACCACGGGACCAATGCGCACCAGGCAGTGGCCATCCTGACGTCAATGTATTTGATCTTTGTCTCGGTGGTTCTGGAACATATGCCGACAATCTCAAACACCTGGTTACCTCTCGAAATCGAACCCAATACGAGCAGCGAAAAACTGAAACAGGCATCACGAAACCTCCACTTATACTTGGTCTTCATCCCTCGCGATCACTTGGTATACCATACTGCATGACTACGGACATCATGCACCTTGCTGCCAACATAAGCGATCTGTTGATATCACTTTGGCGAGGAACTATCGGCTGTGATGAGGGCGATGACATGGATAACTGGGATTGGGCAGTTTTAACCACCGAGGCCATCTGGGAAGAGTATGGAGAATCAGTCTATGCAGCCGGTATTCACTTGCCTGGTTCGTTTGGTACACGGCCACGCAACATTGCCGACAAACTCTCATCAGGTTACAAGACGTGGGAGTTCCAACTCCATACCTTTGGCCTTGGTCCGATCTTACTGTACAATATCCTCCCTGACAAATATCTCGCAAACTACTGCAAGCTTGTCCGAGGGTTCCAGATAATGTGCCAGCATCGCATCTCTACTGAAGATCTCATCATTGCCCAGACCCTTCTTTGCCAATGGGAACGTGGCTTTGAAGATCTATATTACCGCTATCAAAATGCACGATTGCATTTCATACGACCCTGTGTCCATCAAGTCAGTCACCTTGCAAGCGAGACCATTCGGAAAGGTCCTTCAGTCTGCTACGCACAATGGACAATGGAGAGAGCGATCGGGACTCTTGTACGGGAGATACGGCAACCCTCCAAACCATATGCAAACCTTGCTCGAGAAGGTGTTCGTCGTTGCCGTATAAATGGACTTCTCGCTGCAATACCTGAGCTTGCACCTTCACAACAACTCCCTGGCAGCGCAATCGACCTAGGAGATGGATATATACTACTCCCGAAGCATGACCGCAGTTTCATCACTCCTTCTGATGAGGAATCCCGAGCATTGCAGCAGTTTCTTGGTGCTGAACCAGGTCAGATCAAGCGATGTGTTACGGGCTGGGAAGAGATCGAGAGGCGATACGCTGAGTTACATCGCACTATCGATCGAGCTACTGAAGCGTTCGTCCAAGCGGGCCTTCTTAACACCTCAGACCGGGACTTGTACCTCGTGTAT
>JBBPTU010001403.1:0-12536 GCA_038094295.1 Tylopilus aff. beelii
TGAACCACTGAAATTCCTGACTATACTGGCTTTCCTGTAATGCTGATGATGTGATAAGCTGACTTAGCTGCTTCCAGTAAATCCAGTAAGTTCAGTGATGTCAGATTTTTTGTAGTTTTCCTGATGCCGGCGCATCTGCGAGTTGCACTAAGTAAGAGAATGAGTAACTAGCTATCTTCAACAGCCATGGCTGACCTTCGTTGTCCACATGCTCATCATCCTCAGGTGCGTCCTCATCATTCTCGTGCGGGTGCATGACCTGGTCATCTCCGTGACCATCATTTTTGAGCATGCGTGCAACCCGGATAGCAACGGCAGCAGGTATAGATGCAGGGGGGATTTGGTTGGTGCTATACATCAGCCGTTTCCTCACAAGGATTTGGTCTATGTTGTCGCCAGCAGCATCAGACCCACCTTCACAAGATGAGGACTGTTGCTTTGGCATGACGAGACCACCACCTGAAAAGGTCTTCTTAGCAGAGAGCCTGCTTGGAACCATCTTCGTACTGAACTGTCGTGACCAGATTAGCAATACGACTAATAATGCATTGCGAGTTACCATCATGTCCTCCTCCATGTCGGCCTCACTGTGGAGTTCCTCTGGTTCCTTGTCAAAGTCGTTAGGGTTGATTTCATAGGCGGCACGTAAGGCCTTTCTGGTACGGCGCTCCTCATGCTTATGTTTTTCCTCTTTGCGACGAGTAAAGCCTTGTTCTTGCTCAACTATATGTGTATGTTAGCAGCACACATCAAGAAAAATGGTCACACACCACGGTAGGTTTCCCGTTCAGTTGGACGACGTTCACGATGTGACAAAGATGCTTTAGGTGGTACCTTGATGGTGGGCACACCACTGGTGATCTTTTTGGACTTTTGCATCGGTTGGAAACTAGTAAAGTATCAGCGAAGAATGCAGTCAGTACCCTGTGCCCATGACATTTTATACTTGCCAGGGTCAACCTAAATCGCTGGTCACGACATGTCTTTTGGACACATCAACAACACGTCGTAGCGCGACGCGCTGGCGGAGTTTGACGCCACACACTAGCGATGCCAGTGTTTGACGGGCTACATACTGGCAGTGCAGAATGGAGAATGTGACCCTCAGAGGCTCTGAAGACGGAGATCAATTTTTTTCTTTAAAAAGCGTAAGCCACCTGACAGAACAAATACCCAACCTCGCGATCACTCAACTGCTTCAATGCCTCATTGTACCTTCTGTCAGAAGGATTTGGTCAGCGCAGCAGCTGTTAAACGCCATACGATGGCACGTCCTGCATGCCGGAAGCAATGGGAGGCGTCTATTATGGAACACAAGCCATTACCCCACCAGGTAGACCTTGCACCGGCCTGTCATGATAGAGAGGATGCTGCATTCGAGCTTGACCATGAATTGCCATCGCAGCATCAAACAGTAAGGCCTCGCTCACCAACAGATAATCACTTGGCATCTTTACCTTCAAAACGCGCCAAGACTGAAGTAGCACCAGCCGCAGGCCGTTACTACGACGCCTACAAAGGTGCAGGAGAAGTTCTTCAAGAGGGAAAGACTGCCTTCGAGAAGCAGAAGCTAGAGCAAGCCGCACTGGGGGAAAGGGAATGGTCACCATTCAACGACAAAGAAGAATGGGACTTAGCCGCATGGCTGATGAGGAACGAGAGCCAGAAGCGCATTGACGAGTTCTTAAAACTGCCCATTGTAAGTAAACCAGCTCCCGAACAAAAGATTGTTGGCTTACCAGCAATCAAGACACAGACTCGGACGAGCCCAAGCTTTCATAATAGCAGAACGTTCATGAGAAAGATCGACGCCCTACCGCATGGTCCTGGTTGGACATGCCACAAGGTCCGCGTGACTGGGGACCTATTGGATAGCAGCCATCAGCAAAAGTCCTAAATTGGCGCAGACTTCCCAGGGTTGTACAGCCCCTACAGGGGGTTCAACTGTTGAAAAACTTCAATAGCACAACAACACACCGCTTTTTTGGGTTTTAAACATTGGAGGGAGACTATACAAATACTATGCTAGTGTTCTACATACAATTTGACCGCTTTTCTGACTGTTTTGGGTGCCTGTGCAGGACTGTACAGGACTGTACAGGGGGGGGTTATGCTGTGCACTGTAGTGGCTGTAAGTGGCTGTCCAGTGCTGTACAGCCACTTATGAATTTGCTGATGAGCGGCAAGAATCTGGTGGACGAAGTTGAGCTGTGGACGCGCAATGTTGTCGAGGTGGTGCGCGAGCTGATTGGCAACCCACTGTTCAAGGAGCACATGGTATATGCGCCTACACGAATCTTCAAGGACGAAGCAGGTAAAGATCGTCTTATCGACGAGATGTGGAGCGGCGACTGGTGGTGGAACAAGCAGGTGAGTATTGATCAACATGATCGCAAGACGATCAACTTACCAATCACCTACAGAATGAGGTACCGGAGGGTGCAACAATTGCGCCCATAATTCTTGCATCAGATAAGACCTCACTGTCCCAGTTTCGAGGGGATAAAACAGCATGGCCTGTATATCTATCCATAGGCAACATCGCCAAGGAGAAGCGTCGAGAACTGTCAGCGCGTGCGACGGTGCTCATCGGATACCTACCAGCCACGAAACTAAGCGGCTTCTCATCGGAGACCAGCGCACTCGCAGGCTACCGATTGTTTCACCACTGCATGCGGGTCTTGCTGGAACCGTTGGTGGAAGCAGGTAAGAACGGAGTCGAGATGGTCTGCGCAGATTCTTGGGTGCGGCGCATATACCCAATCCTAGCCGCATACATCGCCGACTTTCCAGAGCAATGCTTGGTGGCATGCTGCAAGGAAAACCGGTGTCCAAAGTGCCTGGTAGCGGCGGAGGACCGTGGCAAGCTGGCGGGATCCGAAAAGCGAGAGCCTGCATCGACTCTCGAGATTCTGGGGAAAAGAAAGAACGGTCAGCATCCACCAGAGTTCAAAGAAAATGGACTTCGCACTGTGTACAAACCCTTCTGGGCAGACCTTCCCTACTGTGATATCTTCATCGCCTTCACGCCCGACCTCCTACACCAAATTCATAAAGGGATCTTCAAGGACCACCTGGTCAAGTGGTGCAGCGAGATAGCTGGCAGTGCTGAGATTGATGCGCGGTTCAAGGCGATGGCGGATTACCCAGGGTTGCGGCACTTTCGAAGGGGTATCGCTGGAATCAAACAGTGGACGGGTACCGAGCACAAGGAGATGGCACGCGTGTTTGTTGGCTTACTCGCGGGGGCTGTGCCACATCAACTTCTCACGGTGGCCCGTGCACTTTTGGACTTCAGCTACATCGCTCAACTACGCGTCCACACGACCGACACACTATCCGCTCTCAGCTCGGCGCTCGAGATATTTCATGACCACAAGGAAGTTCTCATTGAGCTTGAGGTTCGCACCCACTTCAACATACCCAAACTCCACCAACTCACACATTTTGTCGACTCGATCACGCTCTTTGGTGCCACGGATGGTTTCAATTCGGAACTACCTGAACGCCTACATATCGACATGGCCAAGGAGGGTTATCGCGCCAGCAACAGGCGTGACTATGAGGAGCAGATGGCACTATGGCTGCAACGGCAAGAGGCCGTTTTACTCCGTTCGTCGTACCTCTCATGGCTCTCTCTCGTGCCTGACTCGACAACAACGGCGTGCGCGGCGACGTCGTCGTCCCAATACAATACAATGGACTCAGACTCGGGCTCGGACTCGGACTCAGACCCAGACTTGGACTTCAAGTTGGATGCTGATGAAGATACGTTGGTGCCAACACAGAGCGCGCCGTCATGTTACCTCGGAAGTGGACGCTACCAACTGGCCAAAAACCCGGCATATCCTCGCCGATCTGTCCGCGAATTGGAGCAGTGTCACGGCGCTGTGGATTTCCTCCCCGCCCTTCGGACTTGGCTCCAGCACAATGCACCACACAACAAAGTCGTACCCGGACATCAAGACCGGTATGATGTGTATAAGCAGCTCATTGTACCATCACCGGGGCAGTTACATGTCTCACAAAGTTTCCGTAGAGATCGCATCCGAGCTGTACCAGCGTCGGTGCCACCTCCCTCCAGCCGGAAACCAGGCTTACCTGCAAGATTTGATATGGCGCTCATTGCGCATCATATGGACGAAGTCGATGCCGGTCTTGAGGGTCTACGGGTAGGCCAAGTACGTGTTCTGTTTAGTCTACCGCCTCAATTCGGGCAGGGAAACCGTGCACTCGCATATGTCGAGTGGTTTACACCACTTCGCCGACAGGATCCTTTAGTGGGGATGTATCAGGTTTCTCGCTCAACAAGGTTGCGGCACCGTCATGCGGAGATTGTTTCCATAGACCAGTTCGTTCGTCCTTGTCATTTAATACCAAAAATGGGTCACACCATTGATCCCTCGTGGACAGTGGACACTGTTTACGAAGTAGCAAATACTTTCTACGTCAATGACTACATCGATTTAGACTTGTTCTGTTTCAACGCTAGTTTAGATTAGTCCTTGAACTATATAGTGCTATGTACCATACAAAGTTTGGTAGAGTGTACATATTGATACATAGCGAACAAAGTGCAGGGTGGATATATGGTAGACTACGTTGACTACAGAGACAATGACAGCATCGTCATAGTACTATATCGTGAGTAATGTGATCAGTATAGACATATTAAGCGGATTACATACTTCATAGTAATATGTCGCCAACTGTAGTGTTACATACTCATAGGCACCGCTACAGGCATGCGACCTTTTTCCTGATGTACGCCGTGCCCTGTGCAGATGATGAAAACAGCGTTCCCGAACGAAGTGATGGTGAGACTCACAGGATCCCACTGACATAGCAAATAGATAAAGGATCATTTCCCGTTCCGGAACGATCCAGGAAGATGACCCACTGGTGAGCATGATCCGATCTTAGAAGCTTGATCATGTTCCATACGAAGACAGACGCACGATGGTAAGGACGAGAACTGCAATGGCAATCATGCACAAGACGGCCAATATGAACGGGCTTTTTTGATATAGCGCATAGACGCGCATCGCCATGATCACTGTAATGAATCATGTTCCCACCCGCGTGACGCAGGGAGAGCATGGGTCAGCCTACCTGCGCAAAGTGCTTGACTGAGGATAAGCCCTCCTTGCTCGATAGATCGCTGAATGGTACACCTGGAGCAGTCACGTTTGGCATCGTACGCGCTAACGAGATCACTTACATCTGAAGGAAGACATCGGTGGTGGATCGAAAACAAAGATGGCGAGTCAACTCACACTGCTGTCATTCGGTAGCATTTCTAGATATACGTTGTAGATGTGGAGACAGAGGGCAAAGTAGCGGTTGAAGAGGAAAAAAACCAAACCGGGGGAGCACCGGCGCCGTCGCCAAAAGTAGTGGACCTCCGCAGGAAATGTGAGCAGGTGATCATAGACGATGACGACTTCGAGGATTATCACAGGCTTGAGAGAAATAGAAAGTGGGCAAAGTACGCACTGAAAGCTATGAGATTGGCCACCTGAGAGCCCATCCTATATTCTCTGAGCGAGTTCGCGATTAGTCGCCAGTTGGTCTGAGGGCGAGGCCCGTCGACGGACAGGAATATAAATGCTCGTGAAATACCGGTGCATATCTTACAAGCTTTAAGCAGAAGATGGAATCTCGTTAGTTCGTGTGAGTGGTGTGACGCGAGGACTATAATAGCTTCCTGATGCTAACACGTTGTCGGTGTCAAACTAACAGGCACCTGCCTCGAGTCCATTTCTGGTTCGAAAGTGGAGCAATTGCAAGACCTCTGTGGCTGACCCAAGGTCCGACGTGTCCGTCCGGGTGCATCGGCCTGTAGCTCTTCTTGAGAATCGTGCAAAACGCAAACCACAAGCAAAAACACACATATCGCGTCTCATATGTATTCAAAGTCGGTTCTTCGTTCGATCCCAACATGGAGGACCCGAGCGCGTACCAATAGGAAGGCGAGCTTCATGGCAAGTCCATGTTTAGAGTACTTCCGTGCACTCGTGCCTCATTCGTTCTTCCAGATCGATGGTAAGTTGCACGAACCAACACTCGAAGATCTTGAGCAAGAATACTGAGAAGTGCGCAGCACTTGTCGACCTTGCAGATCTAGATCTTATATCGGACAATGTTCATGTTAAAGACATGCTATTCGGCTCACCACCGCGAAAGAAGTATTAGTCGAGTGATGTTGATGTTTGTTGAGTTTCCGTTTGTTCCCCCACATTGCTTATACTGTATCTTATTCTCATCTCGACACAATTATCGTACTGCTTTAGATAACTAGGGTCAACGGTGCCGACAAGAGACCTTGCTGGGCGGAGACGCAGATGAATCTGAGAGTGAATCTGAGAGTAAAGTTAGTGACCTCCTATTTTTCTCTTTGCTTTTGGCGAGATATATGACCCCAATTATCCGAAGCAACTCAAATCCTTGTTGCTTAGTCTTCGGGCGAGCGGAGTGACGCGATGTGGCGCGGCTCCTTGCCTTCGCGCTCCACCTTGCCGGAGTCGTGCCCCCTCGCTCTGGTTGGGCTCACCCACCTGGTCGTCGTTCTTTGCACCCACCGCTCCACACCCTCTGGCATCCCATGCCAGCGACTCGCAGCCCACTCATCACCCTGGGGCCTTGAGCGCGCAAGCCTGCACCTGCTACATTCACTTGCGAGTCGGTCCCACCCGCCCTCGCAGCTCGCGCCCATCAGTAGGTGGCGGCTTCCGTTCGGGGCCGGGAAGCGCTCCACGCTTTCGCCCATCCACTCCCTCTCGTGTAGAACATATGTACATGTGTGATCTAGCCCCCATCCCGCATCGCTCGCACGCAGCGATACCCAAAGATGCTATATTTTGAAGCTAATCAGATGTGTTGTCATCAAAAAAGGCTAAAATTTGTATCTTTTGTATTGTCATGTATTGACCTCTGCTTACGCATGTAGCAAATTGACAGATGAACACTAGGGTTGGCGCTGCCGACAAGAAACCTTGCTGGGGGTTGAGTGAAAGGTCTAGGTGGAGTTGTAGAGGTCTTCCTGTGTCTGTCTGTTTGTCGGTGTTTACGATTGACAGACGAAATGACCCGGAAAACGACCTTCCCCAGCAAGGTAACAGGTAAAATATGACCTTACCCTCAACAAGGTAACAAGAACGAAACCACTACTTTTCAACCCCCGTGTTGTCGCTAAACTGTTGAGCTGTCATCTCACGCAGGGTTTCCGGAAGGTGTCTGCGCCAGGCTCCTCGACTCGTCAGCTGAGATGTCCCCGTGTTTGGGCTTGTGCCATGTTGCAGCATCACAAGTCTTCAAACGCATATAATACTCCAGTCTTTTTTATGTACCCGCCAAGTACATGGTGATTTCGATACATTGCAACGTGAAATACTCGTAAGTGCTCGTAACCAAACGATTCTCGTGAATAACACAGGTGCGACCACTCAGCGTCTGAGTGCGGCTTTGTCCTCTAGTCATCCCCACGATCTACTAGTACCGCATTGACAATGGACCCTCCTCGTCTACGCGCACCGAATAGGAGATGTCGTCCACCGGCACGGTAGTCATCATGGGCAAAGTCTCTCCGATGTATTCGGTCCAACCGCCCCCAGGTGCTTGCAGGTTGAGCACCAATCGCGATACCAAGCTCACGGTTAATCTGTACGAGGGACACGGAACCACATGATCAAGTCCTCTTCCTCTTGAGATCAGTGTGAACTCACGAATTATTAAACGTCCCAGCAGCAGCCTTTTGATCGGGCTAGCACAACAAGGGCGAAGACGTCAGCGGAGAAACCAGTACCGCGTGCCAAAGAAGTACCGTCGAGCCGATTACTCGGTAATACTCACGTTTGTTAGCTGAGCGATGAAAGGTTTAAGGTCGCAACTTGATACTCTGTGCGAAAGTGGCTCACCAGAAAGGCTATATTTATAGCGTTCACAACGGATATAACTCTGTTAGCAATATGAGGTTCCCGGCAAACGAACATGGACGTTTGCTCACGCAAAGTACATCGATCCTGTACTGTTCGTCAGGAATACGTCGCGTCAGACAAAGACATGATCGACTGACCGTCACGCAAAAGTACGTCTATAAGCGAGCGCCCGCCCATCGTGCCAATACAATATGCCTGCCAGGCAGTCAGGGCAAATATAATGGCATCAAATGCCAGCTGGCCACCCCATGCGATGGCCAAACCTGCATCAAGATGCCACAATCAGCGACCAAACATGGGATTTCTTACACATGGTAGAATGACGAAACACGTACGCTGTGCCCTGTGCAGATAATTAAAATGCCGCTCCGGAACACAGTGATGGTGAGACTCACAGGATTCCATCGACATGGCAAATAGATAAAACATTATTTCTCGTTCCGGAACGATCCAGGAAGATGGCCCACTGGTAGGCATGATCCGATCTTAGAAGCTTGATCACGTTCCATACGAGGACAGACTCACGATGGTAAATACGAGAACTGCAATGATAATCACGCACAGGACGGCCGATATGAATCTACTTTTTTGATAGAGCGCATAGACGCGCATCGCCATGATCACTGTAATGAATCATGTTCCCACACGCGTGACGCAGGGAGAGCATTGGACAGCCTACCTGCGCAAAGTACTTGGCTGAGGAGGAGCCCGGCTTCCTCGACGGATCGCCAAACTGTACACCTGAAGTAGTCACGTTTGGCGTCGTACGCGCTAAAGAGACCACTTACATCTGAAGGAAGACATCGGTGATGGATCGAAAACGGAGATGGAAAATCTACTCACGTTACTGTCATCCGATCGCATTTCTAGATACACGTTGTAGATGTGGAGACATAGAGCAAGGTACCGATTGAAGAGGAAAAGAACCAAACCCAAACCGGGGGAGCACCGGCGCCGTCGCCAAAAGTAGTGGACTTCCGCAGGAAATGTGAGCAGGTGATCATAAACGAGGACGGCTTCGAGGATCGTCTCAGGCTCTGGAGAAATAGAAAGTGGCAGGACACGTACAGAAAGCTATGAGATCGGCTACTTGAGAGCCCATCCTGTATTGTCTGCAGCGAGTTCACGATGAATGGCCAGTTAGTCTGACTCAGAGGTCAAGGCCCGTCGACGGACAGATATAAATGCTCGCGAAATACCGGTGCATATCTTACAAGTTTTAGGCAAAAGACGGCGTTAGCTCGTGTGAGTGGTGTGACCATTTCTGGTTCGAAGGCAGAGCAATTGCAAGTCCTTGTGGCTGACCCAAGGATCCGACGTGTCCGTCCGGGTGCGTCGGCTCGTAGCACTTCCCGAGAATCATGCAAAATGCAAACCACAATTTAAAAAAAAACACTCATATCGCGTCTCGTGTCAGGCTCCTACCCACCATTGTGAAGAGAGAGTGACGATATTCGAGTGCTTATTGGCTGAGATATTTCCGCCATTTCAAACACTGATTGAACTTTGATCCGCCCTCTCTCCACAGCGGCTGGCAGAAATATAAAGCAAAACTTGTTACACCTAATGTAGGGTTAGAATAATGTTCAATATTTACATGAACCTGCTGCTCCACGTCAACGTCGACGCCAACAATGTGGCGACACTACTACCACTACGATCACAACTGCCACGTCGACCACACCGATGCACTGGTGGCATTGAACCACCACTGTGACGCCGATGCTGATGCCGTGCCATACGGTACAACCACGACTGCCCTGCTGTATCAGCAGCAGTGCTGACCCAGTCACCAGTGGCACGACGACGATGCGGCCATGCTACCACAACCGCCGCCGCCGCCACGATGTCAATCCAAATACACTGGCACCCACACCACCGCGTCAATGACGGCAACCGTGACATTGACAACGTAGTCATACTACCACCGCGTGCCGCGTCATCGACCACGGCCACGCAGCCGTGGCAGCCGTCAGATCACCACCGACCTGTTGATGGCGCGACGGCGACACGAAAACATGATCATCATACCGTTGATGTACCATCAACAATCTACCTATCTTACCGCATTGCGTGCAAACCATTCACCCACGTTGGCGCACCTACCATCTCCGCATCTGGCGGCTAGCCAGGTACGTGGTCCAGTTGAAAACCTGTATACGGTTATATGAATGCTATACTTACCTACATGACTACACTCTCAAACTACTTTAGTTTGTATTTGGCCCTTTGGGCCATCGAGGTTAGTAGTATAAATATTGAACATTATTCTAACCCTACATTGGGGGTAACAAGTTTTACTTTACACTCCTGTTTAGGTTTTCTGCCAGCCGCTGTGGAGAGAGGGGATCAAAGTCCAGTCGGTGTTTGAGATGCGTACTACTACTAGAAATATCCCGGTTAGAAATAAGCACTTGGATATCGCCCTTCTCTCTCCACAGTGGTGGGCGGGAGCCTGGTCTCATATGCACTCGATTCTTCGTTCGATCCCAACATGGAGGATTCGAGCGCGTGAGAAAGATTCATAGCAAATCCATCATGGTGTTTAGAGTGCTTCCGTGCACTCATAACTCATTCGTTCTTCCAGATCAATCAAGTGGCACCGGACCAACACTTCACCTGAAGTCTCGAGCAAGAATACTGAGAAGTGCGCAGCAGTTGCAGATTTTGCATATTTAGATCCTGTATCGGACAATGTCGATGTTATTCAATGTACCACCACGAAAGTATTCTTCGAGTGATATGGACGTCTGTTGAGTTTCCTTCTATTTCCCGGCATTGCTTATACTGTATCTTATGTACCTATCGACACATTATTTTACTGCTTCCGATACAGAGACAGAATCTCCGTCACCAAACCAAGGTTTCCCTTTTAACCCTTGTGTTGTTACTGGATTCTTTAGCTGTCACCCAACGCAAAGTTTCCGGAAGGTGTTAGCGCCAGGTACCCCGACTCGTCAGCTGAGATGCTCCCGCGCCCAGGGCTAGTGTGTTCCCATGACAGGGTGAGTGAGCGTCAATGATTTCCAGCATTACAAATCTTCAAACGGATATAACACCCCCGTCTTTTGTCAAGTACATGGTCATTTCAACATGTTGCGACGTGAAATGCTCGTAGGTGCTCGTAACCAAACGATTCTTGTAAATAGCACAGGTGCGACCGCTCAATGCCTAAGTGCTGCGTCGTCCTCTAGCTATCCACACAATCTACTAGTAGCGCATTAACCACGGATCCTCCTCGTCTACGCGCACCGAATAGGGAACGTCGTCTACCTGGACGGCGGTCGTCATCATCTGCAAGGTGTCACCGGTGTATTCCGTTCTGCCGCGCCTAGGTGCTTGCAAGTTGAGCACCAATCGCGATACCAAGCTCACGTTTAGTCTGTTTGAGGGACACAGAACCACACGGTCAGACCCTCTTCCCCTCGAGATCAGTGTGAACTGACGAGTTATTGAACGTCCCAGCAGCAGCTTTGTCATCGGGCTAGCACGGTGAGGGCAAAGACGTCAGTCATCAATCATGCGGGGAAACCGGTACAACATGCTAAAGAGGCACCGTCAGGCAGATTACTCACATTTGCAAGCTGAAAGGTTTCAGGTTGCGGTTCGATGGGAAGTGCGAAAGTGGCTTACCAGGAGTATGGCTATATTTACAGCGTTCACAGCGGATATAACTCTGTTGACAGTGTGAGGTTCTCGGCAAACGAACATGGATGTTTGCTCACGCAAAGTACATCGATCCTGTCCTGTCTGTCAGAATACGTGGCATCAGGCACAGCCATGATCGACTGACCGTCGCGCAAAAGTACGTCTATAAGCGAGCGGTCGCCCATCCTGCCAATACAATATGCCTGCCACACAGTCAAAGCGAATATCACGGTATCAAATGCTAGCTGGCCACCCCATGCGACGGCGATACCTATCAAGACGCCGCAATCAGCGACCAAATATGCGTGGGTCTCTTACGTCACACGAGAGAACGATGAAAACACGTACGCTGTGCCCTGTGCAAATGATGAAAACACCTCTCCCGAACGAGGTGATAGTGAGACTCACAGGATGCTATAAATATGGCAAATAGATAAAACATTATTTCTCGTTCCGGAACGATCCAGGAAGATGGCCCACTGGTAGGCATGATACGATCTTAGCAGCTTAATTACGTTCCATAGAGGGATAAACGCACGATAGCAAAGGCAAGAACTGTGATGACAGTCACGCACAGGACGGCCAATATGAACCGGCTCTTTTTATAGAGCGCGTAAACGCGCATCGCCATGATCACTGTAATGCACCATGTTCCCACTCGCGTGACTTAGGGAGAGCACGGGGTAGCTTACCTGCGCAAAGTATTTGACTGAGGATGAGCCCGGCTAGCTCGACAGATCGCCAAACGGTACATCTGAAGCAGTCACGTTTGACATCGTACACGCTGACGAGATCACTTACCGCTAAAGGAAGAGGTCGGTAACAGATCGAAAACAAAGATGGCGAGTTTACTCACGCTACTGCCATCCGGTCGCATTTCTAGATACACGTTGTAGATGTGGAGACACAGAGCAAAGTAGCGGTTGAGGAAGAAAAAAACCAAACTGGGGG
>JBBPTU010001404.1:0-12535 GCA_038094295.1 Tylopilus aff. beelii
AAAGTCAGCAGGAGGATCATGGTTTCCAACCCCAAGGAACTCACCGAGGTTCAAACCGGTCCAACTTGAGCGACTCGAAGCTCATTGGGAATTCTTCCCACTCGTCCCCGTCTTGTATCGTGATCATCATCACAAGCGCGTACACTTGATTTTGACCAGGTCCCTTTCGACGTATGAGCGACACGGAAAAACAAGAAAACAGTCGACGACTCACGGTGAGCATGCCTTGCATCGAACAGTCGTCTGCGAGCCATCCCGTCCACTGTGGATCAGGTGAGTCAACGTGTTCCTCACTCGACCAAAGACACGCACGCTTTTGGCATCCAGCAGCTCGGCGAGTTCGGGATCCTGTCTTGCCGCATCCGCAGGCACGGACAAACTAGGAACGATCAGTCGCGTCGCACGTCCATACGTCAACGTCACGCACCTGACGGTGAACCGAGTGTCGCGATCCGAGGGCGGCTCTGACGGACCAAGGATGACAGGCCGGACGATGCTCTCCGTGCCGTCCGCGCCAACGACGACGTCCGCGGAGTATCGTTCGCCATCTTCGCAGGTGACGGTAGCGTTCCACGGGTCGACAGAGACGACCTTGGTGTCAAACAAGAGTTCGACGCCGGCGTCCTTGACGAGGTCGTAGAAGACCGTAAACAGTTCTCCATACTACGTGCGGTACGGTGAGCGCGACGAAACGCAGACAAACACGAGACGTACCTGGAGGGTGAGCAGGTCTGCGGGGAGCGACTCCATCACCTTGCCGTTGACGGCGACGAGTCCGAGTTCCTCGCCCGACTTGCCTGTCGCACGGGTCAGATAGGGACGCACACGGGAAAAGTGAGACGGACCGTCGAGAAAGGTCATTTGCACGACCGGCGAGGACATGCTGGAGAGCGTGTCGCCGAGGCCCCAGTCGCCGAGGATCTGAGTCATGGCCGGAGTAGAGCACACGCCGTCGCAGCACTGAACCGGGTGAGCGAGTGAATGTGACGAAACAAGGAGGCATACCTTGGACATGTCCTCTGCGGCGCGTTGCTCGAAGAGGGTGACGCGGTGGCCGGCTTTTCGGAGGGACCAGGCCGTGGCGAGGCCGGCGATGCCCCCGCCGACGACGGCGAAGCGGAGGACGTCTGATCTGTGTGGTACGTCTGCGAGACCGATATGCATGGGAAGAGTCGAGGAGGACACGAAAGAGTTTTGTTCGACTATATGTCTTTCGTCGAGCCCCTGAAAGACAACACCCATTTAGGTGAGATTAGTCAGCCCCGAGGACAGCGGGAATTGGAACTCCGCGCGTTAGACGAGGCAAGACCACCGAGCGTGTCGGGGGATTAGTCAGCCACAAGGGTAAGACAGCTGTCAGGCAAAACAAATTCGACGCTGGTTCGTCCGCTATGTATTAATTTTACACGCAGATCTCACTCCCCGCCCCGACCGGAGGTGCCCCAGCCACCGCCACCCGGGGTCTCGATCAGCAGTCGATCGCCCTTGCCCATCCAGACCGTCGCCTTGCCCCCGATGTTGATGTACCGCAGTTCGTCCGAGTCACCCGCCTCGACGTCGCCGTCTTCCAGGCGTCGTCGCTTAATCCACGTGTTACGTCCCATCTGTCCGCACGCGCCGCCATCCGCCCCGTACGGTGCCCTCGTGCGTCGCTACGAGACGGTCAGATCACCCCTGATATTCAAATACGATGCTCGCCTCGCTCAAGATCGACACCTGCAGCGGGTGGGTCATTTCGATCTCGCGAATGACACCATCGCCCCCACGCCACGCTCCGTCCCCGCCCGACTTGGGGCGTAGCTCGAATCGATGCACTAGCACGGGATAGCGTCGTTCCAGAATCTCGACGTCGCCGATCCGCGTATTTGTTATGTGCGTATGTACCCCTGACGTGCCGTGCCACCCAGGACCCGCGCCAGAGCCCCCTGCGATCGTCTTGACACCGATCAGTACAGACCGCCGGCTCGACAAAATGTTTAGCGTGCCTCGTAGTATCCCCACCCCGCAACGGCAACCCCGTCGCTGTTCTTGCCTCCAGCGCCAAACGTGAGATTGCTACAATGCTCGAGTCCTGGTCGAGTGAGCCACGTTTGTTACTCACTTTGTACATCCTTGGCTCGCGGCACACGCATGGAACGCCTTCAATACCACGTCGACAATCCGTTGTGACGTAAGCACATTTCCTCCGCAGACCGCTGCCGTCCGCGAGGGTGACAACACCGATTTCTTCGGAATCCTCACTGGTGGCTTATCAGCAACCCGCATTCAAGCGAGAATGTATGCACCGTCCAATGGCACGAGGCAGCCGGCGTTCAGAGGAATATCTACGTCCAGCATCGCCCGTATGCAATAGATCACGGCCGAGTGTACCACAGATATGGGCGCGTTCAGGTTACCCCGAACCTCGCATCCAGTACCTTCAAAGTCGAGCACCGCAGACCGCTTTTCTTGGTCAATCTCCACCCTGAGATGGATCTGACACGATCCCGTGAGATCTCACTCGAGATGATAGAGATGACACTCACGGGTGTCCCATCATCGAGATAGTCCACCGCCGTCAACACGTTTGAACCCGCCCGTTTCGCGACTTCTACCAACAAGTCCCTCACCGAGTTCTCCGCGTTTGCGCGTATATAATACATGTACGCCTGCACCGTCTCCAACCCATACTCGTCGACCACTGAACGCGCGTCAGCACCCGACCTCCAGCGCATACGTTTTCACTCACTCGCGCGGAGCAACTGCACCCCCTTGTAATTCGCCGCGATTTGCTGCCCAAGGGTAAATCAAAACGCACACAACAACACACGGCACCACGCACCGCCTTGAGATCGCTCTCCACGTCCCGCACGTTCCGACACCCCGAGCTCCCAGGATACCTCGCCGGCTCCTCGACCATCCGCACGTGCAGCCCCGCCCGGTCAAACACCCCCCCGTCCACGATCTTGAAACTCTCGATCTCGGCGCCCTCCTCGAAGATGCTCACGGACGTGGGCGGCATCGAACCGGGGAGGATCCCCCCGATGTCGGCGTGGTGCCCGCGCGAGGCGGTGAAGAAGAGGATGGTGGAAGAGGACGCGTCGAACACGGGCGTGATGAGCGTGATGTCGGGGAGGTGGCTGTGGGGCGGTGAGAACCCTGGCGCTGGGACGGGGCGGGGTACGCACGAGCCGCCGGCGCGCGGCGAGTTGGTCATGAGGACGTCGCCGTCCTTGAGCGTGTTGCCGTGTAGCTTCATTTGGTACTTGACGGCGCTGATCGGACGTGGGGTGATGGCACGTTCTCGAGCGGTGTAGGGAACACGTACAAGCTCATCGAGCCGAGGTGGATCGGGATAAATGGTGCGTTGGCGACGAGGTCTCCGTCGGGCGCGAAAAGCGCGCACGAGTAGTCGAGGCGTTCCTTGATGTTGGTGCTGATCGAAGTTTGCTGGAGCGATCGTCCCATCGCTTCCGCCACGCTCATGAAGCGGTTCGCAAAGAGCGTGAGGAGGATGGGATCGGGCCCGCCTTGACTCGCCATGAAGGTAGTGATAACAGACGACTCCGCACGTCATGTGGCCAAATAGCCCCTGAATTGCTTCCGCGTTCCCATTTACAGCTTAGAGCTAATCGCACGCCCAAGTACTCTGCGTAAGACCCCAACTATCCTCTCCACCTCCTCTACCGTATTATAGTGCACGAGGGAGATCCGTACGACGCCATCGACTGGATCCAGCTTGGGCCTCGCATTGGCGATCAGGCTATATGCGTAGAAATGACCAAAGCGGATCCCGATCTGTGCGATACCGGTTAGACACGGGACGTTCGGTCAACAACGAAACCGTACATCGCGCTCCTTGTCAAACTCGGCCACGATGTCCTGGCTTCTCATTGCTCGTGGACCAGTGACCACGAAAGAAACGGTCGGGACCCTTGACAAGTCGACCACACTCGTTCCGACGAGGCGAACGCCACGGTCGTATTGCTGCTTGTCCGCAAGGAAAGACAACAATGGCCTCAAGAGGCTCTGCTCGTGCTGCGCGATCGCCGCAAAAGTCGCCTCCAAACTGTTCTCCGGCGTGAGCGACAACAGATACTGAACGACCCCGCTCCCGGCGTGCACGAGTTCATAGCCGGGACCGCCGACCTGAATCTTTTGCGGGTCGCCATCCACCGCGAGAAAGTGGTGGGCGATCGACTTGAGCGACGACGTGAGGGCGGCGGTACGGACGTAGAACGCGGCATTGTGTACGCCGTACACCTGTGCGACGAGGTCGACCGTGTCATTCCCGGGAATCAGACCATACGTTACCTTGTACATGGAAAAGACGCAATAGTCGACGTCCCATTTCTGGACGTCGACCCGTCTGTGCGGTGCATACGCCACACAGTCGACGGAGACCTCGACCTTGGGTGCCCCGACTTGCTTCGCTCGCTGTCTGAGCGCCGCGACGACATCCTGGACCGGATAGATGGTGCCCAAGATGTTCGAACAAGCCGAAATGGCGACGATGCGCGTCCGGGGCGACACGAGGGCGAGCAAGTCGTCGGTTCTATAGGCGAGCGAGTATGGGTTCCCCGCTTCCACGGCGACCGTGCGCCAGTACTTGACGACCGCACCACGGCGTCGCGCCAACCGCTTCCAGGGCCCATTGTTCGCTGCACGTCGTCAACGCAGGGGACGAGCAACGACCAAAGCGTGGTCACCTTCGTGCTCCTCCGTGAGGATGAATTCGTCTCCGGGACCAACGTCGTCTTCCAAGGCGCGAGCGATGTTCTCAAACACCATGGTCGTGCTGGGTCCATAGCCCACTTCGGTCACGGACGCGGCATTGAACAACAGCGCTGCCGCGATCGATCCGTCCGAGATGCGCTGGTTGGTGCGCATGCCGACCGAGTAGCTGGCGCAGAGCTGGACGTTGGTGTGTGTGAGGTAGTCGACGACGTGGTCGATCGCTTGCTGAGCTGTCTGTGAGCCGCCTGCATTGTCGGCGTAGACGTAGCCGGTGCGCAAAGAGGGAAAGGAGGCGCGGACGAGGGCGATGTCGAGGCCAGCCATGGCAAGAGTCGGGTCATTCAGGAGGCCATGTTGGTCTGAATAAGCCCCACAGCGTGAGAGTCTCCTCATGAGCACGCTCGACGACCTGCTCGCGTCGCAGGATGCGCTCGTGCGCGAGGCGTCGCTGGCCCTGCCGCACGAGTTTTCGCGCTGCACGCATTCGCTGGGCCACGTCCGCCAGGCCGTCTACCTCTGCCTCACCTGCGCCACCCCGCGCGGCATCTGCGCCGCCTGCTCCATCGCCTGCCACACCGCCCACGAGCAAATCGAGCTCTTCCCCAAACGCCACTTCCGCTGCGACTGCCCCACCGCCGCCCTCCCCCACCCCTGCACCCTCCACAAGACCCCCGAGGACGTCAACGCCGCCAACGCGTACGGCCAGAACTTTGCGGCGACGTTTTGTCGCTGCGCGCGCTCGTACGACCCCAAGACGGAGCGCGAGACGATGATCCAGTGTTTGGCGTGCGAGGTGCGGCGCGTGGTCGTTCTTTGGATCGCGTTGACGCGTTGTTTAGGACTGGTTCCACGAATCGTGTCTCAACCTGCGCGAGCGGCCGTCGTCGCGCGAGCCTTCTCCCGACCCTGTCTCTGTCCCACCCAACGATGCGACCGCGCACGCGGACGACGACGGCCGCTCGGAGGCCTCGTCGTCCGGTCTGCCCCCGCCTCTGATCACCGCCGACGACTACGAATCGTTCGTGTGCGCCGCATGCGTACGCGACATGCCCGTCCTTTGTCGGTACGCAGGCACCAAGGGTGCTATCATGGTGGTACGCGACGGCGAGCATGGTGCTTGGAAAAGACTCGAGGGCGATCTTTCGGAAACGTCTCAGGGGCACTGCGACGAACCCTCGCCAGACGTGGCGGATTCCCAATCAAGCGCGACCAAACGCCCACGGTCGCGTTCAGCGTCGCAGGACGCGCCTGAAGCGAAGCGAACGAGGGTCTCTGCGTCCTCGCCGTGTTTGGCGCCCGCCGTCAACCGCATCGCGCAGGCCATCTTGGAAGGCAAGGAGAAGGCATACAAAGGCACCGGGGACATCTTTCTGACGGATGGCTTCCGCGAACGCTGGTGCCGATGCGAACGTGTCAGTGTCTCGGGTTTATGTCAAAGAACTTAATGAGACGCCGTTTGCAGTGTCTGCCGTCGCTACAAGCACATCCATATCTACTCGAAGAAGAAGACACGTATGAACCACCAGAGGATCCGGATTCAGGTATGACCATCTCGAGGACTAACTAGAATTTCCGCTGAGATGGTCATAGGGCTCTCTCTCGAAGAGCTTGGCGCAAGAGCTTTGGAGCGCTTGCCTCGCGATCGTGCCCTCGATGGTATCCATGCTTTCAACCACATGCGGTACGTCTCTCGGCTATATCATCTTGTCCGTTCTGACATTGGATGTTGTTTTATCTTTAGGGACCACCTGTTGGAATACTTGCGTCCGTTTGCCCAGCAAGGCAGGATCGTGGAAGAAGCAGACGTGACGCGATTTTTTGAAGCGTTCAGAGAGAAGAGGCATCAGGTTAATTAATCGTACAGGCTGTATAATTCGCAATGTCGTTTTTTTGGTGAAATCCAATGTCATCGTCTTGGGCCAGAGTGCTTTGCAACTCGAAGTACAACCCGCCATAAACTCTAGTCAAATAAAACCGTTTGTCCATTCTTTATTTCCGAACCGATCCTACTCTAAGACATTAGGAAATGTTCTCGAAAGCGAGCTACATGATCGAATAAGTCTATCGTTCGAATACGTCGTTCATCGTTCGAATACGTCGTTCAAAGCGTAAGGGAGCATCAACGAGAAGATCTCCCAGTCACTGCGAGTCCGATCCTAAATCGCGCATGGCACGAAAGCCGACCAGCGACTCACAACTTGGCCTCGATCCGCTCGTAAACGTGCATCGCGTCCCGCTCGTAGACCGGCACGGCGTTGCCCCTGAACACGGGCATGTTTTTATAGTATGCCTTCCACGTAGCGTCCGAGACGATCGGTGCCGAGACGTACTCTTCGATGTTCAGATCGTCCAAGTACGCCGCCAGGTGCGGCATCGCGCGCGTGACCGCGTCGTCCTCGCGGACGAGCTGATCGTACCGCTTCAAACCGCCCTCCTCGGAATACCACGCCGGATCGCACCGGATCACCGCACACTCGTAAATGTCCAGGAGTGGCCGAGGGAGGCCTGCTTTCACCCCGGCCGAGTACGCCATCGCGTGCCCCATTGCTTCGATCGTCCGTTCTGCTTGAGGGAGGATTCGCGTCGCGAATGCGCGGTCGCGGTGGCCTCGTGGGAGTTGCCCCATCAACGCCTTGTTCTCCTCGAACAGCGACACCGCGTGCTTTGCCAGAAGTGACTCGGATGCGTCTGGCAGGGGTATCCGGTACCTGTCCAGTAATAGCTCCGAGAACAACCGGATGCACAACGTCCGTATGTCGCCCTCTGCGATCACCGCCCCCTTCTGGTCGTTCTGATTCCATCGCGTGAGCAAAGGCGCTAATGATGAGATCACTATACCACTCACCTCTACGTGGGCCATGTAATTGTGCGCGAAACCACCTTGAGCACCACATCGCTCTGCAACTTCTGGTACGCAACGCTGCGAGTGTCGCAGGACCGTCGTCTTCACGACGATCGCGAGACCGTGCCGCACAGCAGGTTCGAGCGACCTGTCCGTCACACGCCTCGCCGTAGTAGGGTACCAGTTCTCCATCACCCGGCTCACCGCAATGATATGCAGGATAGGCCACTGTTGGGTCCGGAACGATATGATCGGTATGGGCTCCGATCCCTTGCCAGTAAAGCACCGGTGCATCGAGTATCTTCCAGCGATAAACCCGATCGCCTTCATCGCGGGCATCGCGCTAGCCGCCACGGCCATCGTCCCGATGGGTACCCGCCAAATCTCGTTCCACCACGCGTCCAACGGGGACTCTGGCGTGGCGTAGTCGTTCAGGTCGGATGCTACTAGTGCGGTATGGGGGACCCGGACGTGGTTGAACCGAGTGAGCGAAAAGTCCAACGGCATGATCCCAGGACGAGGTCCCAGCCGTATCGACTCGACCCCCTTGTACATTTCCCGTTCGTTGCAAACAGGGACGATGAAGAACCGAGGTCCACGGTCCTCGCCGTCCACGATCAACCGTGCCAACACCACCGCCACCTTTGGCATCCCAAAGGACGGTGTAGAGGCAGGCATGAATCTAAACGACACTGTCAGTCACTGAAGAGATGGTGAACCGTCGGAACTGACTTGCACGCTTCTTCCCTTGGCGTGTTGATGATGAACCCTTGTGGTGTCTTCGTTGCTGTCGTCTCGATGTTGAACGCATCCAGTCCGTGTCCTCTCTCTGTCATGAGGTAGATACCGACGGTGTCGAACCGGAGGAGACTGTTGACGAGAGGCTCCAGGTCTGGTCGTCGGTGAAGATGGCGAGAAAGTGTTCCGATGGTCAGACCGATATGGACGAGCAAGATGGTGACCATGGACAGATCCAACGACAAGATAGGATCGTTCGTCAAGGCCCAGTACTTTGCAGAACACCGCTCGATGTCTGCGGCGGTCAGAGCTGGAAAAGACACGTCAAGACAAAAATTTAAAAAAATGCGACCTTGCTCGGACGCACCGTACGTCTGCATGACCAGTCGAGCACGCTGGTACGAAAGCGAGATGCGCTCGTCCACGGACAAAAACTCGGTCCGAGTGGCGAACAGAGGATGGTGCAAGAGGGCGTGCGATATGGAAGCCATGGACGTTCGCAAGGTGGGGTCGGATGGGACTCTGTCGACGCGTTCGACGTCGCCTCTTTATCCTGCTGGACTCGTAGCATCAGTACATCGGCTGTACTCGCAAGGATTGCGGGCGCGATGAGTTTTCATGAATGTTGTGCCGGTTCCAGAGGAACGTGCTACCCCTGGGGGGATTGAATGGCTCGACAGCGCCCTGCTTGAAATTAGCACTGCCAGTGCACCCACTGTCAATCGAAAGCTCCGCGCTGCCCCAGGTGGAAACTCGAAGAGCACCCGTTGGATCGGTTTACTGGTTGCGCAGCCAACCACCCCCTTTGGTCAAGGCTTTTCGAGACCCGAGTCCTCGACCACCCATTGGCATGATGCGGCCACCCCGGGCACACTAGGTGAATTCGTGGTCAGGTCACAAATAGCACGTACTTACGAAGGGTCAGATTAAACTGATTCACAGCCCTTACGTGAGCGCATCATGAGGAGCGTTCGACTTCGATCCCACAGCCTATCGGGGGGACCTTGAGTCCGATACTGCCGGAAGTCATTACCGGCACACCCGGTCTTATGTAACCTCAAGTAGTTCGGATTCTTCGGAAATGTTCAACCTGACATCGATCGAATCAAACACATACTACATCCCTCAGCGCGTCATTGACCGCCTCGACGAAGCCTCGCTGGCGGCGTTCTCGATCGCTAGCGGCAACCAGCGTCCGATCATCGTTTTAAATTTTAGAGATTCACTTAGTAAATGTTATTCATGTGCATGCCGGCGATGATCGTAATTTGATGCCATCATGATCGTTCTTCTATTTCAGTGGCGTACGCATGCACGCACGGCGCATGATGCAATACTAGTGTGTCCCGATCTGCCACCTGCCAGTGGGCCCTCTCTCGAATCAGCCAACATCTCTCGACCATCGCTTCGTGTACCGGCGATCCGTCACACATGAACTTCGGGTAGTAGTGCCCGGTACGGATACCGGTGCCAGATACCAGTGCTGGAGCACGCACCTTTGCGTCACGGTGTCACTACTAGGTGGAGTTCAATATAACCATCATTACCTCACTAAGTTATTTTTCCTGAGAAAACCAGGTATGGCGATTCAGTACCATGAAGCACGGCTGCTCTAGCACTGTGTCACTATCGCCGTGATCTTCTATGGAATGCAAAGGATCGTGACTCCGCTAATTTACGAGCCTATAAGATGTCTCGGCTAGACACTGGCAGGAATCATTTCAGTGTTGATGATCAGGTGAAAAAACTAGTCTGTATTTCTCTATAATCAACTATCAAATGCATCAACGTCCGGAGGGAAACTGCGGGCATGAATTTGTTTACTACCTTCGATCTGTTTAAAGATTCCAAATAATAAATTAGTGACAGGATGCATATGCCATGGCACAAAGAACAGATTCTGAACAACGTACTTCACCTCAATCTAGCATGTTGGTAGAAAGGGTGACGAGCGAGACTCAGGGGAGCGCGCGTTCAACGCAAAAATATGACCTTCCAAAAATGGTATCCTTTACCATGACGAACCAAGTTACGCCCGTACGAAAATACTACGAATTAGTCCACCGACTAGCTGCGTTCTGGTCAGAGTCCGGGCCGGGTACGCGAGGTTGGCATAGCTCTGTTGCTAAACCGAATCCGAACGTACTGCCGTCCATTGGCAAGATTAGCGGTAATAATATTGCCGTGTTCGACTTAAGTGGGAAGTCACAAGAAAGTACGTGGCGAATACCGCTCAAACGAGTTTACATCTGCTAACTTGAACAGAGCGGTCCTAGCGCACTTTCGAATATTCGAACAGTCGTAAAAGGGTGAAACGCTAGTTCTGTAGAGGTATAGTTTCATTGTCTTTCGCTCAAATCGTTACTAGTACCGCGTTGGATTGCCAGCAAAAAGGGAAGGTCTTGTCGTACTCGTCATTTCACCGAGGACTGTGGCGCGATTCGTAAAGGCGGCTGGCCTCATAAAGCGTGACGGAACTTGACAGAAGCTTTGAAGGTTTTACGCAGTTCATGTAACCTTGCGTGAAGTTGTCGAGCTTTGTACGGCAGAAAAGGCGACCCGCTAGATCTTCGCCTGCTGGTCCAACACGTGAGCGGCTACGATCATGATAGTAGCCTACTCTGGTGGCGCAAAGCACAACTCGGGTCTTTGCTTGCAACAGGTGGGCGACTATGAAGCGGGTTCCTATTGCACGGCTTGGTGTGCAGAGACGATACATTTAACACGGGGCTGTGTTCCTGAAGTCGGTGCTCTCGCTGATAACTTACTCATTTGATTCTGCTAATTTCACAAAATACTGTCTCGTCAGTAACCTGCTCAATGCTGGACTTTACACCGCAGCGGATGATTTGGAAGTGAGTGCGTCGGGTTAACCCCAATTGTTTGATGAGTTGGTGTGTTTGGTCAAGGCTCGGTCCCTGCCAGCTGGATTTTCATGGAGGGTCTTCATCGAGTCTAGCTAAAGCCCATCGTTCTCTACAGACACTAAGGATAAATTTAATGATGGCCTGCTCAAAGCCTTATCAGCATGGACGGTGAGAAGCGGAAGCATTGAGCATCTCGAAGAATGTGCGTGGATAGCACGAATGAATGGTCACTTTGTCACTGGACCAGTTTCTTGTCTGATTACTGTGGTTGTTTGGATTACATCCAACGAGATTATGAAATTCGACCGTAGGGCAAGATTCAATGTTGAAGGCAGGGGTAGACTAAGAGAACATACACGGAAGCATAATCCGGAAATAGAAGGAAAAGGAGAAGAGGACGGAGCTGAACGGAGCTGTTCGTCGCTCCTTGGGTATAGTAAATGAATGCTTAAAACGAGCCTTGACACCAGAGACCCCAATGTGAAGGGAACAGAAAGGAAGAAGCGCCCAACTCGAGAGAGAGAAATTCATATACGTAACATAATGGTCGAAACCCACCGAAATCCCGTCGGTGGTAAACACAAGTATCATAAGCGAAAAACCTCGCAAGTTCAACAAGAAAACAGAATCCAGGCAGCAACTCACAGCTTGGCTCCGACCCATTCGTAGACTGGCACGACGGCCTCTTCGTAGGTGGGCAGTGCGTTACCTTTGAACACAGGCATGTGTTTATAATATGCCTTCCAAGCAGCGTCCGAGACGATCGGTGCCGAGACGTACTCCTCGATGTTCAGATCGTCCAAGTACCCCGCCAGGTGTGGCATCGCCCGCGTGACTGCCTCGTCCTCGCGGACGAGCTGATCGTACCGCTTCAGACCGCCCTCCTCAGAGTACCACGCCGGATCGCACCGGATCACTGCACATTCGTAAATATCCAGGAGAGGCCGAGGGAGACCTGCTTTCACCCCCGCCGAATACGCCATCGCGTGTCCCATTGCTTCGATCGCCCGTTCTGCTTGAGGGAGGATCCGCGTCGCGAACGCCCGGTCGCGATGGCCTCGTGGGAGTTGTCCAATCAACGCCTTGTTCTCCTCGAACAGTGATACCGCGTGCTTCGCCAGAAGTGACTCAGATGCGTCTGGCAGGGGTATGTGGTACCGGTCCAGTAATAGCTCTGAGAATAACCGGATGCACAACGTCCGTATGTCGCCCTCTGCGATCACCGCCCCCTTCCGGTCGTTCTGATTCCATCACATGAGCAAAGGCGCTAATGATAGGATTACTATACCACTAACCTCTGCGTGGGCCATGTAATTGTGCGCGAAACCACCCTGAGCACCACATCGCTCCACAACTTCAGGTACGCAAAGCT
>JBBPTU010001405.1:0-12532 GCA_038094295.1 Tylopilus aff. beelii
TGGAAGGTGTGGAACAGAATGTGCTGCGGAGCAGCGTTGTCCGTTTCGCAACGTCCGGTTCGACTCGGGAGGCGTCGCTGGCCCGGGTTTGGTCGTGCCTGATGAAGAGTTGCCACAGGACGTCCTATCCCGGTTGTTGACCAGCCCTGGGAGGGATGATTCTCTGGTGACGCTCGTTCCTCGCGCGTTCGAGGGCATCCCTCGCACCAGGTACGCTCGTCAGCGATCCTTGCAACGTACACGGCTGAGACGGGCAAACTTCCAGCTCCGTTTCCTCGGCGCATCCCGGATCACAACCCGTCCGGGTCGCGTGCAGCTTTGCGCTCGTCCCGGCACGCGACAGCGACGCGCCGGCAGAAAACGACCCTCGGTGCCTGCTCTTCGGCACGCCAGCACCTCCCACCTCGCCCTCTGCATCTCCCGATGATTCTCGCTCGAGCCCGAGATCGGCATCCGAGTCTACCCCGGAACCTGAAGCGCTGACCAACCACGGGCGACGCCATCTCGCGCGCCTCACGTCGCTGATGCAGCGGGGAGGCGCCGTCGGAACCACCCCGGAACCGTTTCCAGAGTGGCTGATCCTCTTTGGCCTCGCGTACGACGCGCATCGCACGTCTATCATCGCCTACGTGCCGCACCGCCGCACGGCGACGGCGGACCTGACAGATTGTGCCACATACAGGGTGGACGACCTTGCGGTTCGCCTGGGCTCCTCTCAGGTTGCCGATGCCACCGTCGGCGCACCCGTACAGCCGTCGTGCGAACAGGTGGTCGAACGTTTACGCCTTTTGTTGGCATTGATGACCCTGCGGCGGCATGCGTCGCATTTGTCCAGGTCGCTGTTTGCCCGGCCAGATACTTGCGACGCCACCGGACGAGCGAACAAGGATATATCATGCACTGGCGATCGGCATTGCTCGGATGACTCTGACTTTTCCGGGTCGGTGAAATATTGTTCCACTTCAAGCTCGCAGTGTAGCTCTGTATACTCGACTTGCCCATCGAGTTTCCACCCTCGTGAACCTGGAGACATCCTTGTCAGATTACGGGACGAGCTTTCCTCGTCATGTAGATCGTTTGCCTCTACCTGCTGCTGCACATGCTCGAGCCTGTTGGAAAGTGCCAGTACTTTTGATTCCTTTCACTCAGAGGACTCCAAGTATACAGATTCCTATGATTATATGGAACCCTCCACGCTTTCCCTCTCGAACGAGGATATTCGTCCAAACAAACTGACGGAGACCAAAAGACAGGAAATTATTGCCTGGGCAGGGGAGGTCATCCCAACCGAACACCCCGTAAAAGACACTTATAGGATGGTTACCCACCAACCCCATCCCGGACGGCAAAGCTCGCACCACCCATATCGAGTACACGCAGCTAGACATTAGTGCTACACTGAAATAAGGTACTATTTCTCAGCAGGGAGGCCATGGAAAGATTTACGCGGCAAAGCCTATAGGACATAGCGGAAATCGCGGTTTTGCTTATCAGTCAGGTCAAGGAAGGCCTACGGAGAATAGTTAATAGCAGCTAGATGAAACACGCATGGTACACCTGCCTTGTCAACCTCGCGTTCTTCCCCGGACTCGGTCACGACATAAGCGGCATCGTATGTGATATCCCGGGCTTCGGCTTCGCGTTTCTTGTTTTCACGCCAATACAGGTAGCGTAACGCGAGGAGAGTGACCGCGGAAGCGAAATTGGTGGCAGTGATGACAGCCCAAGGGATATGGTTCCTATAATATGATGAGCTCTGTCGGCAAGACAACTGAACCAACCCTACCGGGGGCGGTATTGTGACTTCCACATAAACTGACCAACGGCATTTCCGACGGCATAAGCACAGAGGACGATGGCGTTTGTGGTGATGCCTGCCAATGACCGTCAGAATGAAACGAAAGAAGGGGAGTAGGGACTCACGTTTGGTATGACCAGCAGTCAGGGAGCTCACCCATCCCAGGAATATGGTAAATGGAGCGATCGCAAAGACTAGGGCCGCCATCAGATGCAATCATTCGAACGGGTTACACGGCTGCTCACTGGATATCCAATAGGAGAAGAGGAGGCCAACTTTGTCCGAAAACGGAAGAGTGCTGACCAGGATCGAGCCGAGGATCGCGGGCACATACATCAGCACTCCGGCATAGGCACGTCCAATGTAGGGCTGCGATGCAAGCGTTACCCCAAGGAAAATCGTCAAGACTATTGAGGGTTCGGTAAGCGTGCCATGACATGTCTGATTTCACGAAGCTGCGCACTCTCGACCACACCGTCCACGCAGCCAAGCAATGTGGTTTGGATAGCATTGAAACCGAACTGGGCAACTATGAGTTGACGCTGATTGGTGAGCTACCGAAATGATATCATATAAATGCCGAATCCGGGGGCGGTTGGAAGGTGCGCACCGAGTTAACGATATTACTAAACGATGGTTTCAGATAAGAATGCGGTGATGGGAACGGAATGAAGCATACGCTGCAGCTGCAAAAAAGGCCAGAAGCCAGGTCTTGGGATCTTTTACGGTTTCGTAGAATCTCGAAGAATGATGGTGAGATGGGAGTAGAAGTTGAATGGAAGCGGCTCACTGTTCTTTCTTGAACGATTTATTTTCTACACCGGTCTGATTCACTCGGATGCGTGTCACGGCAGCAACGCGCTCTTGCGGAGTCAGGAACCACGCGTTTGTTGGAGAATCTGGGAAGAAGAGCCTGGGGCGTGGTTGGGAACATATATAGAAGTACACGCGCTGAATGGGGCGATGCTCACCAGAAGAGAACCGCGGTGACCAGGGTTATGATGCCGGTAATGATCATGAGCCTGGGCAAAGAAATGAGGCGAGAAGAACGGAGGAGTTGGCGCGCTCACCACTGCCAGGGCATGAAACCGACGGTGCGGGTATGAAGGACACCGTAGGCGATGAAGCCGAGGACGATGACGGCGAAGCCGTTCATAAGGACTGAAGGGGAGGATGAGGGATGGGGGCGGGGTAAGGGGAGGAGGACTGACACCAATAACCGACACGGCGAGTCTGTTCCTCGCGGGTGTAGAACATGGCGGTGACGATCATGAATCCGGGGGTGATGGCACCTTCACACATGCCGAGGAGAAAGCGGACGGCAAAGAGGGCACCGAAGGAGGTGCAGGCGGCATGACAGCAGAGGATGACTGCCCAGAAGAAGATGTTGATGCTTGGAAGGCAGTCAGCGGGGCGACGGGGGAGGGGATGCGCAGTACCTCATCCACTTGCCGACGGGGAAGCGCTGGAGAGCGAGATTTTGAGGGTACTGGAAGAGCAGGTAGCTGAAGTAGAAGATGGTGCCGAGCCAGTTGAACTGGGTGGCATTCAAGTGAGCACCGCGCCTGAGAGAGGGTGAGCAAGGGAAGTCGGGGCAGGGGGTGGGGCATACTCGATGCCGAGGACGGCAGCCTGGCCGAGGGTGGTCTTGTCCATGAACGTGATCCTGGGGGGGATGGGAAACGGAAGGGGGAGAGGGCACGCGGACGTACAGGTACATGACTGGGGAGGGACGTGAGGGACGGTGGGGGAAAGAGGAGAGGGACGTACTGCACATGAGGGGCATGATGTGCCAGTCGATCTTGCGCCTGCGGGGGATGAGCGCGGCACGGGGGGCATACTCTGCACAGACCTGAGATCGCGCGCCTGCTGGGGGGAGAGCTCGACGTCGGTGCCGGCGACGAGGACGGCCGCGGCATCGACGTCGGCAGATTTGTAGGGACGCGATTTTTCGGGGTGGGTCGAGTCTGTGGAAGCCATGAGCTCGGTCACGGCCAGCGCGGGTTATAAGCAAACCGAGGACGCAAATCACGCCGACGTGGGAACTCTGTTTCAGTCCCTGTCTGTCACCCGGATGACCGACGCAAAGGAATGGCATCTCCAGCCAGAGTCTGAGTACCGCTTCGAGCTCGACCCCGCGGCGTCCCTCGCGATCAAGGTAGCCCCCTTTCCCTCCCCCGACCCGTCCTCACCCCCCGCAGCTCCTCAGGGGCCACGCTGAGATATTCGGCGCCGAGCTCGCAGAGGGCAAGCACTACCTCTTTGCCTCCGAGTGCAAGGCCGCCGTCTTCACCTGGCACGGCTGCACCATCCAGATGAGTCCGTCCCCTCCCTCTCCTGCCCCGCCTCATCCCGCCCCACGTCACCGGCCGGCCCTCCACAGAGTATGTCTCCGACGAGACACCCATGTCCACCTACGCGAACCTCCACTTTGCCTTTGAGCAGATGCGTGTCCGCGCCCTCAGAGACCTCCACGGGTCCCCTCGTTCTGACGACGACCAACACGCACCCACAGAGCCCCCCAGGGTCCTCGTTCTCGGTCCTGAAAATTCCGGAAAGACTTCCATCTCAAAGATATTGTCAAATTACGCCGTTCGCGTCGCCCAGAATTGGTCTCCCCTCCTCGTCAATCTAGATCCTGCACACGTCCGTCTTCCCTTCTGATCCTTCTATTCCGTATCCCTCACCACGCTGCAGGGCGCGTGGTCGATCCCAGGGACCGTCTCCGCCGCCGTAGTCAGGAGCCCAATCGGAACTTCCTCCCCTGCTAATCCGCTGGGTTCTGCCGCCGCTTCGGCTCCTACTGCCCTTGCTTCCAATGCACTCATTCCATTGACTTTTTGGTACGGCCATCCGGACACAAAAAGTAATCCCCGGCTGCTCGAACGCTTGATCCGGAACCTTGGCGTCAATGTCATCGAGCGTCATGACCTGGACCCTCAAGGTGCCCACTCTCCTTCCATTCCCTCCCAACTTAATCACACATGCATAGCACGCGTGTCGGGTTTAATCGTCGACACCCCTTCCTCGTTCGCTTCCGGTCCTAGCTCGGGATCCGGCGCAGACAGTCGTCATACCCTCATCAAAGCATGCGTTGATGCTTTCCAGAGTGTGTCCCCGTCCTTGCTTTCCCTTGTCCTTTACACGTCACATTCCCAGTAAATGTCATCCTTGTCGTCGGTCACGAAAAACTCAACGCCGAGATGCAGCGCCTCTATGGCAATCAGCTCACCGTCGTCAAAATCCCAAAGTCTGGAGGGGTATTTTGCGATTTCTCCGCGCTCTTCCTCATCCTCATCCTGTCCTAGGTCGTCGAGCTCGATCCTGCTTATCGCGAACGCGTGCACAGCTACCAACTGCACATGTATATGTACGGCCAGACGATCGATCCTCCTCTAGGCGTATCCTCTGGCCTCGTCGGAGGCGAAGCAGCTACAGAGCTCGTCCTCTCTCCCTCTTCGACCATCATCAACTTTGCCGACCTTGCCATCTACCGCATCGGTCAAGGTGAATAGCCCATACTTTACTTCCCCCTTTTCCTGCGAATGAAAACGCACGTTCAGAGTCTATGGCGCCCTCCTCGGCCTTGCCCATCGGAGCTGCGCGCACCCTGTCCGAAATGCAACCCATCGTGCTGGATCCCGCCTCCAGCGGCGCGAGACTGTACAACAAGGTACTCGCATTGCTTGCCCCCTTTAACGAAGACGAAAACGAACGCTATGACGAGGAGATCCTCGACTTGCCTGCCGTCGGGTTCCTTGTCATGTCAGTCGCGAGGCATATCTTTTCACCTAGCGCTCATACCCGTTCTAGAACGAACCTGGATATTCCGAATAGAAAAATGACCGTACTGGCACCAAACCAGGGTCCGATCGTGGGAGGTACAGCTATCATTGGCTCATTTGAGTGGACGGAATGATGCAGCAGACAGCCTTAACTGAGATGTCACATTAACATGAAACATTGGGCGCTGCTGTGGCTATCCTCTGATGAAAAAAAAAAAGTCTGAAAGCCGGCTCACAAATAAAACACGCGATTTGTTTCAACGTCATAGCCGCGAGAGGTCCCGCCCCCAAACACCCCTGTCAAGGGGTTGGTGAGTGGCCACAAAAGGCACTGACAGCGTACCTGATAATCCAATCGATCATGAGTAGCGCTCTCGTCCTAGCGGACACTTGTTCACTCCAATATACACTCCTCCAAGCGTACATTGCAACCAAGCCGCCCATGACTGAGAGCTGCCCCAAATCAAATACGGCAGCATTGCCGATATACGCAAGACTGCCGAGATGTTTGTATTGGAAGGGCCCACTGACGGCTTCGTCCACATCTTTGATGTTGTTTGCTTCCAGAACCTCGTATTGCGAAGCGAGCTTGCTGAGCTTCCTTCCGAGATATTTGCCCTGCTGAGACGCCACCTGTGCCGTCTGTGGGTGACATCAGCTTCTGACATTGATGGCGGTGAAACTGACTGACAGCTGGCAACGCCGTGATCTTATTCCCTATTTCTTCGAGAAGCTTGCACAGTTCATTCAACGATAGGCTATTGTCTGCATCCGAGTCGTACAGGTCAAACAGCGTGCGGACCTACAACACGTCATGAACGAGGGAATACACGACATGTTCGGCGCCGACCTTTCGCAGATGAGACTCTGCCATGGGAATGCGTTGTTTGATCCTGGACACTGTTACGCTATGAGGACGACGACCAAAAATACCAACGAGCGTTTCCTGACCCATGAAATCGAACTCGTCAAAGTCGATCTTGCCATTCTTGTCCTTGTCAGCTTCGTCCACCAGCTCGAGGAGATGGCTGACGAGGGACGTTTCGATCTGTTCCACAGACGCGATCGGTCCACGGCACGGCGCATCTGACCCGGACACTCACCGTTGCGCAGTCGCCGATCGCATACACCTCGCCGAGCGGCGCACCTTTGACGCGGAGATGTGCGTCGACCTCGATGGCCTTCTTGTGGACTTGGTTAGGGAGAAGGTCCGAGATCCTCTTCGTCAACGGGTTCATGGCTATTCCCGTCGACCACAGCACGAAATTAGAAGGAATCTCGTGCTCAGTGATCGTCCCATCCGGCGACCGCACGGTATATACGACACGGTCGTGATGCACCGAGCGGACGCGAGCCGAAGTGATCAGATCTACCTCGTCACGCCTGAATTTATCCTGCGACACGGTCACGACTTCAGGGAAATGAGTGTGGAGGTCGGACATACCTCTGCGTACTTGGATATGGCATCAGAATACTGCAAACGTGAGACTACCGTCTTTTGACCGAGTACGATTCAAACATACTGTGTTCAAAATGTGCTCGCGTGATTGGATGACATGAATCGAAACCTCTTCGCGGCACAGCTTCGGGAACTGGAGAGGGTCAGTCAAGCAGCGTGCACAAGTGAAGGGACGCACATAATTCATGATGTCTTCCTGACAGAAGTCGTAAATCTCCTGTAATGGCCCCGGTCATGGATCAGAAGGTGTGAAGACAGGTAATACGCACAGCGGCAGTCTCAACGCCGGTTGGTCCTCCTCCACAAACCACAAAACTCAGCAAGCGCTTTCTTTCTTCCGGGGTCGTGGTTGGCAAAGTTGCTGTTTCAAAGTTGTCTAAAGGCAGTTTTCCAGCAAATCACGACATGCAGACCATGAATCGGCGTACCCATGATCCGACGCCGAATAGCCTGTGCATCCGATATAGTCTTCAACTGGTAACAATGCTCTAATCCGGGAACACCATGCGTGCTGGAAATGGAACCAACTGCAATGACCAGCTTATCATAACTAGAAAGAGAGGGGAGTGAATTTGGCTCCACGCAATCTTTAGGACGCACGGTACATATATCTTTTGGACGTTTCCTTCGGGACCGACGGTCTCAACCTCCAACAGCCGTTCGGACATCACCAGATCGGTCGCCTTGCCGCAGATCATTTGACCACGAAGCCTAGCGATAATCTTGCGCATCGGCTCGATAAGGCTGCGAACCTGGACCGTGCCCACAGCAGCAGCTTTTGCAAGTGGTCAATCGCGCATGCGAATACGCCATAAATCAAAAAGGAAACCTCACACGGCAACAGAGGCGTGAACGTGGTGAACGTTTCCGAGCTGACGACGGTCACATGGTAGTCGCCCAGCGACAGGTTTTGCAACACCGAGACGGCCTTGGGTCGTTGAGCGACGAGCGGACAAAAGGAGCGTGCGGGCTCACCCCCCAGCCCCCTCCGACGATGACGAGCTTGGGCTTTTCGTTCAACTTTCTAAACTCCTCGTCCTCTTCGTCCGCGAGCAGTACGTTCGCCACGGGCAGGTTTTTCGGACCCCCACGTTCGGGGTGCAGCGCGATGGGCGACACCGGAACGCGTTCGATGTGTTTGTCGGTGTACGTGAATGCATCGTGTATGAAGATGGCTGCTCCGATGACGAACAGGCCGGCCGTCGTGGACAGCACGAAATAGGAGGTGTACTTTGCAACGAGAAAGGCACGGCCAAGGAAACGAGACCTAGGGCGTGGCTCTGTGGGAATGGCGGGCTTCGTTCGCTCCGGAGAAGGACCGACTGCAAACGGACGTGCTATGAAGTACGGGGCTGGGCGTGAAACGAGCGACACTTGAGGCGAGTTTAAGCGGCGGCGGTTAGCCCTGAGAGGTCGCAGAACTCTGAGCATGCTCGTGGAGAACGACGGTGGTTTAAAATGGGCAGTGGAGCGGCCCAGTGGGAATGGCGTCACTGGCCTGCTGGCACACGCGCCGTGGATCTTTCCACACCCGCCCGTCTCAAGATTGGCTGCGCCCTGGAATATACGAATTGAATTGCTACGCTAGGTTACAATGCGGGATATAGTTGGCTAAACAAATGCAATAACGAAAATACTGAACGCTTGTCACCAATCTCAAACAAGGAGCGGGTGAGAAAGAGGTGGCCCATCGTCCATGCGAATCGAATCTTGATACTAAATCTTACAATAAAACGCTCATCCGCGTGTTCCCTGTCGGTGGCTACCGTCTGAGTCATGGAGTCGGAGACGCTTCCATCGGTGCTACACTGGCTTGAGTCGTCGCGGATCATCGATAAGCTGCCACAAGTTCTTCAAGTTTCTGGACAACCTCGGACATGGTCGGCCGCTCCGCAGGGTCATGAGCCCACATACATTCAATGAGGCCGATAATTTCTGGGCAGTACTGTTTCCGTAGTCCACTCACAGAAGGTCTGCCAGTCGACAGATCCGTCAGCGGCACAAACAACTATAACATACACACCCACCGTTGTCGTCTAGCGCCCACAGTATCGTAAATAGCATGTTCGTTCATTCCCTTCGGGAATAATTAGCTGCATGTCATTCGACAGGAGCAGGATACCTACTTCCCACGGGTATTTTTTGAACGGAAGATGCCACTGAAGCATCTCCCAGAAAACCATCGCACAGGAGAATACGTCGACTTTGTGATTGTACTTGGGATGGGCATGCCAAAGCTCTGGAGCTTGCCAATTCACCGTACCGACAACACTCCGGACCATCGATCGAGTCGACTGTTTGACTTTCGCCAGCCCAAAATCTGCTATTTTTGCAGCACCGCGGGAAGTGATGAGGATATTTGAAGACTTGCAGTCTCGATGAATAATCGAAGGCTTGCGCGTGTGAAGGTATTCCAATCCATAAGCGATATCGAGCATAATGCATAGCTATGACGCGGGACTCCAGATACACCACACGGGAGAAGAAACAGACACCTACAACTTTGTATAGTGATGGCACGGGAACGTTCCTGATATAATCAAATAAGTCACCATTTGAACAAAGTTCGCTGACGATCATCACGGGCGTTTCGCGTGTGTTCTCCGGTATACTGACACCAAGCTACAGTAATGATTCCAGTTTATGCTTGACGAGACCAAGGGGATACTCACAAAGCGTACAATGTTCGCGTGGTCAAACGCTCCAAGTAGTTTAAGCTCCTTGATGTCCACTGTCACGGAGATCAGTGAAGACTCTTCCAGGATACGACGACAACGAACTTGAACTAAGTTGATCCCGGAACTCTGCAATCGCAACCCGTCTGCCTTTGAACTTCCCAATATAGACGTCTTTGAATCCACCGCTCCCAATCTTCTCTAATTTCGTCAGTTTATCCGGGGGTATTTCTCGATCTTCAAGCCCTAAACTTTCCAGATCGAGTTCCAGCTCTGGTTCGGGCTGATTCTGTTGCTCGTTTGATATCGGAGGTGTACAAGGCTCTTGGTGGACACGATGCGCGCGTAAAAGTACGGGGGGAGTCGTACTGTGGCTACGACTCTTCGTCCTGCGGCGGCCACCGCGAGTACGGACCGTCGATGGAGGTCGCACAGTACCTGCCGAAGACGGGGAAGAGAACCCATTCGTGTGACGATCGCGCCACTGCAATAGGGACTGCGCAAGCTGAGGTTTCGTACCAGCTACGTCAAGGTCGCGTGTCTCGCAGAGTCGGACAAGGTCATCGCGACGAAGACGAATTAGAGTCTTCTTGGTGGCAAGAGTGAGATCAACTTCCTCAACCATCAGCATGCTGAATGGACAAGATGATGAATACCTACAATCCTCTTCCTCCATGACTTCATCGACGTCAACATCCTCTCCACTTTCAGCGTCCACGTCAACTGATTCGAGTTCCAAGTCAATATCTTGGTCGTCCTGCTCCTGCTCCTCATCCCCATCAAGGTCCTCCCCACCAACGACTTTCCCACTCCGCAGCTTCAGAGGTGTCGTCTCCATATGGCATGCGGAGTCATTCGCATAAACGTCTTCGTCGCTATGGAGGCTCTTGATATCTTCATCAACCATTTCTTCCGTAACGTCTTCTCTGACTTGGTCTTCTTCTTCCTCGTCGTCTCCTTCGCTTCCGTCATCCCTGGGTGGGGTGTGCATCTGTACCCTCCGTGGTCGCAAGCGGCGCTTTACGGGTGTGCGGCGACCATTTCCTGGAGGTGGTGAAGGGGAAGGTGATGAGATGAGTTCATCAACTTCTTCCTCGTCATCCATACACTGGTTCTCCTCAGTTGCATATTCTTCCAGTTCCGGAGCACCCTTGCATTTTGTTCTTGGCTTCGGAGTCGCATCATGATTTTGGCTAGACACATTACCATTGACCTTATCTCTGCTACGAAGACGGCGAGGGCTATGTGAAGTGGCTGCGATCTTTGCCTCCAACTCGGCGAGATCGGTTAGTTCACTTTCGTCACCTGACGCTAGAGACTGTGCTTGAACATCCTCGCTGAACTCGACTTGCTTAGGTTTACTCCTGGTCTTCGACGAGACGATTTGTGACGGAGAATGTTCGCCAGAAATCTTACGAGTGCGGAGGCGTGTGACAGGTGGCGACGGAAGAGGATTAGATGGCATGGTTGGAGATGATCGTGTCGAAGCCAAACGTGTGTTTCGTCGTCTACCGAAGATTGGTCGGAAAGTCAGGTTGAAACAAAGGAAGCAGCGCCTAAATGTACCCACCTGGGAACAACCTCGAGATCGATCTTCTTCTCCGGAATCACACCTGGTTCTACAGGACACGGGTGCGTATTAAGCTGACTCAGTGACAAGCTGCGCGTCTTCAAGTTCCGCGTGGTAATCTGACCCACACCATTGACGGTTACGCGCCTCCTAAGACTCGAACCTGCTGTGTACTTTGTACCAGCATCCGTCTCTTCATCCCCAGCGATGTTCCCATCATCTGATGAAAAGTCACTGGAGTTGCCGTCTCTGCCCGGAGAAGATGGAGGAAGCGAAGCGATATCATCACGCGCGGAGATGATGGCGTCAACCAACTCGGGTTTTGTTAGAGATTCTGTATCATCAGAGAGGCCAGCTGAGACATAAAGGCGCATAAGCTCCTCCTTGCGCAACCGCAAAAGTTCCCTGGTGGATGCTTCATTGATAAGGAAGTCATCCGCTGTCTCACCATAAGTATCAAGATGGTGGTAGTCGAGAGCACTGCTTACATGACTCCTCTTGATCGCTGTCTGCCTCGGAGTCATCCGATCCGCTCCATTGATGGCGCGCGTCGACATCCATCAAAGTCGCGCCATCGTCAGTTTCAGAATCCACTGTAACCGCTCTCCGTTTTTTTGGTCTCCCGGGACCACGCGTTGCGCGACCATTCGCGTAGGTATTCTCGTTGAGAGTAACGACGCGTTTTCTCTTGGAACCAACGGGTACATCGAAATCCTGGATCACATGGCGCATGCTATTTTTGTGTAGGAGACACTGACGACTAGGCAACCGACGTAGGTTTGGCTGCAAAGCGGCAAGGATAGGGCGAACAGAGACGGTATCTGAAGAAGAAGGCGCGGACGCGCGCGAGGCGTGGGAACCAATAGTTGACCTCTGGAATCTATTAACGAAAGCAAGGGCGCGTCGTGCAGCAGACGAATGGCGAAGCGAAGGTTTGGTTTTCCGATGATAACTCCCCGACGACGAAGACGAGAGTCTATTTGGCGAACGACGCTGAGCCATGCGAGGAACGGAGAGAGATGGCGGTGGTCGAGTTCTGGGCCAGTCCACAGGGGAGCCGAGACGACGTTTTGTCGATGCCTATGAAGGCAAACACGATCAGGGATGGTTTATGGTCCGTCGCTGACGCCGTGGAGGACGTCGTCGTGTTGAGTCCTTGGAGTTGCTCGCCGTACACTTCGACGGTCGGTTTGTTTGGCTCCTGTTTGGTCCGACTTTATTGCCACACCAAAACAAGCGCAAGCA
>JBBPTU010001406.1:0-12528 GCA_038094295.1 Tylopilus aff. beelii
CGTTGTATTTTTGGCTGTAATCTCACGTGCCCTTGTCTCTACTGCTTCTACCCCTCACGAATAGATGATATCCACATGTCAGTGCTCAATCCCTGTCATGAATGTGTCCCTCAGTTCGTCCACCTCCATGCCAGCACCCTGCCCAGACTGGCGCTGTACCCGGGTTGCCGCCCGCCTCGCCCTCTTGGCGTCTTTTTTCAACGCCTTGCGCCGCAACGGATTGCTCTGCGCAGCAGCCTCCTCGTACGCCGACAAATCCTTTGCCCTCCGAAACCGTTTCGGCGTCCGAACGTTCCACGCCTCCGACGTTGGATCCTGTGCAGGCCGGGCCGCCGACTCGGAACCCAGTCCCGGCGAGCGTGATCGCTTCAGGGGTATCTGTAGCGGCGGGTCGTCCGCTACCATCGCTGTCTCGTGCACCTCCGTGCCGTCTTCCATCATCACCTCCTCCAGAGCGAACGCGCCCGCGTCTGCGACGCCAAAGAGGCCTTCCAATTCGAACGGCTTCGAGAGTTCGGTGAGGATTTGAGCTTGGCCGACGGACTCTGCGCCGGGGGCGACGGTGGACCCACCCGCGGCGTCTTGGATCGTGGAGGGTATCATCGAAGGATGGACCACCGGTGGGACCGAAAAGTAGGGTATCTTTTGGTGGTTCCAGTCCATGAGCACCTGCCGTGCGGCAGAAAGCACGTCCGGAGTGCCACCCTGTCGGGCTGCGCGTCAGCGTCTCGCTGAAGCGCACGAAAATGAGAAAGCGACCTTGAGTAGCCTTCCACTGCTCAGCGCTAGCATGGTCAGAAACTCGAGCGCGTTCGAGAATTCTGGAAGACCGTAAATGTTCTGTAACGTCGCGCGCTCTGTTCGTAGAACGATCTCCTCCACTAGAAAGGCGTCATGAGCTATTTGCCGTAGGCTGGTTCGCCGACGTACCCACAGCAATGGGATCGTCGATGTCCTCCACCTTGACGACATTACGGAGCAGTATGCTGCCCTTTTGACGTTGGCTGATCGCACTGTCGTCTTCATCTTCATCGAAAACGACACCGGGAGAGTCAATGATCTTGAGACCACGCTCCAGCTGGACTGTTTGCAAGTCCCTGGTATGTCCGGGTTGTGCCGCAACTGCACACACCTGACGAAGAGAAGTCAGGTAGAAAGATGGAATACGACAGTAAACGGACGGACCTTGGATCGTTTAAGAGAATTGATAAGACTACTCTTGCCCACGTTCGGAAACCCGACCACTCCGACAGTCACACTTCGTGTCGCGCTGGGCTTGTAAGCCTTCAGCAGCCGGAGTAACGCCGGGGCAGTCGCACAGGACAAGTTCGATCGCTGGTTGGACGCGGCCGAACGAAACGGGAGCGTCGGGGTACTATGGCGCAGATGCCTCAACCACAGCTGAGCGTTCTCCCTCGGAACGAGATCTACCGCCGTCCATCATCGTCGATCGAGTTCGACAAAAAAAAGAAGAAAGGAATGGGCTCACCGATCTTGTTCAAGACGAAAACGAGCCTCTTTCCCTCGCTCTCCCGTCTCCGGACCTCTTCTTCGACGAGTCGGCTTCGGCAGCCCTCTGGATCGCGCGCGTCGAGGACGAGGATGACGATGTCGCTCTCGTCGATGACCCTGTGCAGCGCGCGGATGTAGTGTCGGCGCGTCTGCTCTTTGGTTTTTTGGATGGACGGCGCGGCGCCCGCAGACGCCTCGGATGCGTCGATAGAGGACGCCAGCAATGCCAGCGAGGACAAAGTCGGCTCGGACGCCATCGTCGCATCGGGGCCCATGCGCTGGGGCGGCTACACGGCATATCAGCACCCAAGCACTGGATCGAGGGCGCCGCACTCGCCGAGCGTGCTTTCTGCTTCTCTGCGAGTCGGACTTTGAGATCAGGCAGTTTGGGCACGCCGGGATCTTTCTTGAGCTCTAGGGCACGAGATGGGGGTTCAGGATGCGATAGTTCGTGAAGGAGACACACTTGGTTTGCGTGGGACGGCGGATTTGTGGTGTTCTGAACGGTGAACTTGGGTGAGACGGGTAGATGGACGGGATCGCGACGTACTGTTTCTGCCCATGGTCGACGTCGGGTCGAGTGTTGTTTGCGTGAGTGACGAACAAGCCTCTTTACCTTTTGCGGCCGCTGGGGCCTCGTCGAGGCTGCACTGGCGTCACACACCTACATAACTCGTGGACGTGCCACTGACGGAAAATGTCTCGTTACCGGATTGCAAACTCTGACACATAGTCGCCTTGAGGTCTCACACATATTTCCACGAGCGCATCATGCTGAGGTACTGTACCAGCCAATTGAATTCGTCTGTCACGTGTCACACGGCCAGTTGACGAGACGAAAAAAGTCCGTTGTAACGCGTTGCTAGCACCTTGGCTACACTAGGGGCTGTGCTAGGAACAAGCGCAACATGGTGCAGGTATAACGTTGTCCACTACTGGACACACCCTGGGTAGCATTTTCCGACACCCGAAGCCAACCCCCGGATAGCCTTTCGGTTCGCCAACCCTGAGTACAGGAACCACGTGTTGGGGGAGATATAAGGGCTCGCAGTGGCCATTGGCACCCACACACCCTTCGATCCACATCCAACGAAGCATGGCCCTCAACCTGTGGCGACGAAAGAACGGTGAGTGGTCTGCGGAACGACCGAAGGAGCCATGCTAATGAGAGTACAAGAGTCAACTCGGACGGTAAAACCACCTTCGTTGAGGAATAGTCACCAGACCGAAGCAAAGAGTGTCGAGACAAGTGAGACGGCGATCAGGACGAAGACGGTAGAGGCGAATGGTTCGTCCTCCAGTATTATTGGGGCGAAATTGGTCGAAACCAGAGGTAAGGAGAGCATACATGCGGTTGCGCTCCTCCCTGATGGGGACCATGTCATGTGCCGTGACAGCGACGGTTTCATTCAATGTTGGCGGATGGATGATGGTAGGGAGGTGAAAACAGTCATGAATAAGGCGAGTGGTGCTCGCAGTATGGCGGTGTCGCAGGACGGCAAGTGGATCGTCACTGGGACCCTTGGAGGCAGTGTGCAGGTGTGGGATGCGGAGACGGACGAGAAGGTGAGGGGGTGGAAGGGACACGGCAACTCGGTGTGTGCGATGGACATCTCGCCAGATGGGAAGAAAATCGCGACAGGGTCGGAGAACAAGACTGTCTGCGTCTGGTCGCAGTCTGGCAAACGGCTGTTCGGGCCGTGGGAACACAAGAACCCTGTGGTCGCTCTCAAGTTTTCACCCGACGGACAACTCGTCGCGACAGCCACGTGGGTATGCGCCTCCGTTCGGGTCTACAATGCGACCAATGGCCGCCTTCTCTTCGATGTCGCAATCGAAACCAACTCAGGCCAAAACAATTCGCTCGCCTGGGGAAGCGACACCAAGCAACTTTTCGCCCTGGGTCGTAATGGATATATCTACGCCATCGGCACATCCACTGGTACGATACTCTCAAAATGGGCCATCCATAGCAACAAAGATGCCCGATGCATTGCTCTAGCGCACAATGGCACTTTCATTGCAGCTTCGGCCGACTCAAAGGTTGCGTTTTGGGACACCTCGACACACCAGCAAATCGGGACTGTCCTCAAGCACACCGATACCATCTGGTCCCTAGCCATATCAAACACTTTTGATCTCGTGGTCTGCGGAGGCACGAAAATCATCCTTCAGAGTCTCCGTTATGCGCTACCCCCATCCCACCTCGTCGATGGAAATGAATTTTGTCCGCCTAACATCGGTACGTTGGATACCACTGTCGTCCGTCGTTATTAATGATTACTGTTACTAGGCAGCAGCGTCGTTCAGCCTGCAGATACTGTTCTGGAGCTCCGGGAGGAGCTCACCATGTCGCAACGAGCAACGAGCAAGCAAAGCGAGACAATCAAGTCACTGCGCACAGACCTTTCGACTTCGGAAACCAAGTCAAGTATGTTCGTCGTAAACCTTGCTGATGGTTCCCTCACGACGGATCAGGGAATTTGGAGAAAGTTGTGCAAGACCTGCGTAATCAACTTGCCGCCTCTAAGCGCACCGCTGATCAGGAAATGGATTCCCTCAGTAAAACGATCAACTCACGTTGATCATTGCAGCTTTGCTGACGCTCATGCACACTAGGAAACAAAAACAGTCAGCTTGAGCAGATGATCCAACAACTTCACGAAGTGCTCGCCACCTCTCAACGCACCACTAGCGAGACCAGTATGTTCGTCATGGCCTGCACTGATCCTACGCTGACGGCCTCTCCTAGATGCACGCATCACAAATCTCGAGCAAACCGTTCACGCGCAGGAAGAAATCTTCAGTAGGTCCATCGCCTTACGGTCGTACAAGCAACACTAATTCCCCATCCTACTCAGACCTTCGGGAACACTGCACCGAGAAGTTGGTGGCGCTGGGCGATGCTGCGAAAATTTCTAAACAACATGATGAGGCCATTGGATATTACTCAGATGCAATCTCACTCGAGCCAAAGAACATGCACGAAATTCTTCTCAGCCGTGGCAATGAGGTATTGATTATGATCTATATATCTAAAGTGCATGTACTGATCCACACGATCAGTTCATAGAACTCGACCCGTCGTCGCATAAAGGCCATGAAGACAAACATGCTGCACTACATATCATGGGCAATTATAGGGAGGCATTCGAAGCATTCCAGACGATGCTTTCAAAGATAGAAGACTCACCCGATCCAATAATTCGCAGTTCGTGTCTTTGTTGATTTTTGACAAGAAATTGACTGGTTCCTGGCAGACCTTTGTCAGCAATACATCGATATTACACCCTTGATTCGACACGCAGTTCAGCAGACCATCAGCCCCATGCCGCGGGTACTTATTGATGCGATCACGGGTTGCATGTACGACAAGCGACAGCAGGCGGCCATGTTTGAAGAACATCCTATCTTCGACGAACTGCGGTCTTCGATGACGACACGCTCCAGTGTCGACCGTTCGCGGATTCATAACGAAGTGAAGAAATTCTATCGCTATGCGATGTTCTCCCATCGGTGGGAGAACGGCGAACCTCTTTTCCACGAGGTCCAGAACATATCTGTCTATGATCTAGAGCTGTCTACAGCAAACACGAAGCTACAGATGCTTTGCAAGATTGTCCGTGCTCTCGGACTGCGATGGGTATGGTCAGATACTTGCTGCATCGATAAGGAGAACAATGTCGTATTGCAAGAGTCACTCGTTGCCATGTTCACGTGGTACCGTGGCTCGTCCGTCACGCTCGTCTACCTCCGTGGGGTTTCGTCCAACTCGCAAGAACCAGGGGACCTTCAGAACAGTGCGTGGAATACGCGGGTTTGGACATACCAAGAATATGTTGCAGCCGAAACCGTCCAATTCTACACCGAGGACTGGAAACCGTATCTCAACCTCGACATGTTCAACCACAAGGAGTCGCCAGCCGTCGTCACAGAGATGGAGCGGGCATCAGGTTTTTCAGAACAACAATTGTCGGTACTTCGACCTGGCTTAGACCGGGTTCGTGAGAAGCTGTCATTGGCTTCGACGCGCGAAACGACATATGTCGAGGATATCGCATATTCATTACTCGGGATCTTCAATTCATCCATTCCGGTTATATATGGCGAGCGTTACCGTGCGGTTGGCCGTCTTCTGGAGCACGTCTTGACTGGCTCTGGAGATGTGTCAGTCCTTGCATGGACTGGGGAAACTGGCGTTTATAACAGCTGCCTGCCACATGATCTCACCGTCTACCGTCAAGTCGTTCCGCCACATATTCCCCGGCCCATCAAGACGGGTGACATGGCTTGCGCGGTGGCAACATTACGTTCATCTAAACTCGATCCCTCCGTTCTCGAGATGTTGCACAGTCGCCTTCGCTGTCTTCCGTCGCCATCTATGGCTTCCAGTCGCCTTCGACTCTCTGGAATCGTCTTTCACATCTCCGGGGTCGTCTGCACTTCCGATCCAGACCCAGAGACGAAGCTCGGTACCTATCGCGTCATGACATCTGCGCTCGGAGACATCGAGATTGTGACTGCAGACGACCTCTGTGGAATGAATGACCTCTGTGTCGTACATCCGTGGATCCGTCCTTTACTCTTTCAGGAGCATGCAGGCGGCGCGACGGCGCTCGACAGGACCACGCAGGCGCTTCGGTTACTCGCACGTCTCAGGCAGCCGTTTGGCGGGCTCTTGTTCGAGTCGGTGTCCTTCATGGAGCATAAGCGGATCGCGGCGGACAGTTTGGTCATGGTACAGATTCGCAAGGGGGTTTCGCTGAGAGAGTTGGTAGATGGTGTTAGTACGATCGAAGTACTGTAGTTTCTGGTTTGAAGAGACTCGTACGCGTGTAGAATAGTGTTACTGCCGGATCGTTGTCGGTCCGTGAACGTACTAAGAGTCTCCGTGGTACGAACTCGTATCCGAAAAACTTGGGCGGCGCGACGTGCCACGACCACCAACACCGATTGCGGCAAACGGGGAGCCCACCAAGCGTATGTGACGCACAAGTAGTACGGTATACGGGGCGTATTGTCACGCATGAGCGCACGCGACGATCTACGAGTGCAAGACCCTCACGAAACACCGCAGCCACGAGGTAGAACAGGGCGAGAAGCCACCAGACTACCTGAGGGTGTCAAGGCCGGTTTCTCGAAACGTCATTTAGGCTACACACTCTTGAACGGTCTGTGGATATCCGGCCGTTTCCAGCGCATCCAAAAGCGACCCCAGGCCAAGGTGAACAACGGTGGGATGATGCACGATGACGATGAAGAAGTTGATGATTTGATTTGGATATCCTTGGATGTCCAGTATGAACGAATATGCGACGTTCATGGGCAGCGTAAGGATCACGACGACCTGGGCTAGTTGTTTGGATATATGCTTGAATCTCCGAATAGTAGAATCTATTGCAGGTTTCCTTTTCCATCCGAGAAGACATCCACAACACATCGCGAGAGGTATATTTATACCCTGTGCTTTAACACTTATATCTTTCAGATAAGAGGAGTGGTATGGTGACGATGCAACGATGAGGAACGACTATCATCCGCAGTATTGGCTGAATTTTCTAGAGCGAAAACTGGGAGGCATGAGCGCGTCAGTCTTAATGTCGTATGTCGGCGACCTCAGACTCGGAGCATGCATCATCTTCGAGAAAATCAAGTAAAATACAATTTGTTGACGGACAATAGTAGAATACTTATACATTTGATGGTAACGATGACTCGCCTATACCGCAACTTAAATTCCCTCATCCATCCGTTAACTAAAGGGAAAAAATATGGATAGAACCCTTGGAATTTGGCTATGGCACACGAGCGTTTTATGCGACCAATTTCTTGCGTGAAAACTACAATGGACCTGTCAGGTCAATCGTACTAGTGCTTCCATCCAGGACACACCAGTGTTGCAACCGTGCCATCTTCGAGCTTCGTTTTTCTCGGTACAAGCTCGTACCCAAAGACCTTGGGCAAGAGAATCCGCCAAGCGGCCCAATACATGACCGAGGCTAACATCACCCCAATACCAACGAGACAGTACCTATTGTTGAACACAAAACCATCAGTCTTGATTTGTGCGTCTGGTGCTTCGAAACAAATGAAGACACGGACAAATAGTATGGTAGAGGAGGGGTATCTCCAACGCCGTTGGCTGGGTGCAGAAATGGTGCAACAACAACTTGTGGAGATTGCACCTAAGCATCTCAGAGGAGCGTAAAGATGATGATACTCACGGAAGACTGAGCAAGCAAGGTAGAAGACAGCGAGAGGCAACCAGACTATGGGGTATAACATGTGTTGGCCTCAGTGACTCTATAAGAAAATACTCATCTACCTTTGAATGGTCTGGTGATATCAGGCCTCTTCCAGCGCAGCCAGAAAACACCCTTGGTTTAATCCTTCACATAAGAGCGTCAAATTGCAAGGAGAGACAACTCACAATGACAACCAATAAGGATATGATTTGAGAAGGATATGACTGAACATCCAGGATGAATGGGTATGCAACATTCGCGGGGGGTGCAACAACCACAATGATCTGCATCCATGGTTCCATTGGCACATTTTAGGTAGGTAATCGGGATTGCACCTACTGAAACGATCATAAGAAAAATGAGCCCGGGTAATGGGGCCTTTCCTGTGGGCCAGTTTGACGCCCAAAACTTGTTACCAAACGGGAGAGGAATTCCTTCCTTGGCTAGTTCTGTTCCAAGAGCACTGCCGTCAACTCCAAGGGTAGTATAGACTGAGATCTTCACTTACCTTGGTTGACACGGGAAATAGCAAAATTCTATCAGTGTTTGAGCGTCAGGGAGAATAACCGATATATCAGGACACACAACGCTGATGATATTCTTCAAAAATATTAGTAAAAGGTGCACGAAAAAAATATATCACTCACCCCTAATGCACTGAATAGTCAGACCCACACAATATAAAGATCAGACATTAGAATTGACATAAGCAGGCAATCCATCAACATAAAGCATACCTGAGTGCGATAATGACACTCAGTGCACGCTCTGCCCCATTTCCGAATACATTCCTGAAAAACAACGCAGCCACGGTCACACCGGAAGACTCGATCTCAGCCTGTCAATACCATTTAATTCAATTGTTTGGACAAATGAGAATGGAGGGGACCACCCGCCTTGGTCACAGCACTGAAGTATGCAATATTTGCAAGGATATAAAGAGTAGCACAGATGCCTAGTCCAAGGGGTCCAGCAATTTTGAGTGTTCGCACCGGATCCCGCACATTATTGAGCACATAATTAACGCTTGACCAGCCACCGAATGTGTAAATGACCTTGAAAGTTGCCGTCGCATACTACAACATCATCCTTAGGACTCAATCATATATTATCCATGCAAGGCACTCACATCACCACTGCTGTGAGAGCTACCTCCGAACGCATTCACAAAGTTGGCTTGGGGCTGAGTAATGTGAGTTTTGCCTGATAACACTACCCAGCCTGTTATCACGATGAAAACAAGAGTTACAATCTTGAAGATTGCCAAAGACTGGGATAGCGCACTGTCAGCGGATACACAAAACGTGGCTATACACCCACGTTCATGACATATACACCAGCGCGAGGCGTGAGACCATGAAGAAGGGTCGCGAAAACTATCACTAGACTGGTACTTGAACGAGTGCCCATCAAAGAAAACATAGTAACTAACCTCCAACAGCGATGCCACGCTCGGACCAACTTGTCGGGACCACGTTTGCCGCAACAAGGATGCTAGAGAAACATTGAGGCACATATTATAAGAACATTTAATAAAGCTTGCTCACTTGCCAGCAAAGACCTACCACCAAAGCCCATGGAGAATTAGACGCAGTCATATGCAGCAAATCGCACTTACGATACATCCACCAGCCGTACCTCCGAGCACCATGATAGACACAGCAAATACGATCGTGATCAGGTATTTCGGTCTTGTATAGACCGCCTCCAGATAGACCTTCTCGCCACCGCTTCGCGGGAACATGGTTCCCAATTCCAACCAGATAAATAACCCACAGAAAGAAAGGACGAATCCAAGTACCCAGAGCATGAGTGATGCGCCAACTGAGCCTACCCCACTCAGAATGGAAGATGGAGTGGAGAAGATGCCAGTACCGATTGTGCTTCCGACGATGAGCAGGGTGCATGAAATGATGCCGAGATGACGGCCAAGTCCTCCCGAAGTACCTACGTGACAGTGATTAAGCCGACGCAAACTAATGCATGAATCGGCATACCTTCCTCAAAAGAGAGTCCACCCGGACTCTCGTCTGCTGCCGCTGTTGCTCTCTGCGTGGGTTGCTTTCCTCCGAAGCCATCTTCATCCTCACTGGTCTTCCCTTTCTGGGAACTGGTGTAAATATTGTTAGCCATCGTCTGGGGTGACAGAGAGCGTATCAAGTGGGGACGCGAGGGTCTGTAGTTCGGATTTCGCAGGTTTAAGTAAAGAAACATATTGAGCCAGAGCGCCGAGTGCACGCTAGTAATCGCAACTCCGATTGGCGTCGCGTTTCTACTAGGCCATCATTCTGTCAGATTCGTGGCCGTGCATAGTGACTACTCAGCCAGGTAGCCTCTCAGCCAGGTAGTCTCTCTACCATAGAATTAGTTTCGTGCCGAGGAACGTAGAATTCAAACCCTCAACAATGTTCCCCCACTGGTTCAGCTGTCTGTTGGGACTCGATTAGTTCATATCGTCCGAGCAAGCGAAACCTCTGAATCGAGAAGATCGGGACCGCTGAAAAACCGTGGCGAGGCAGAGTGTCAACTTGAAACGCTGGATCATGCCTCGGCTAACCTCAGGCTAGTCCGCCATGACGGAAAAAGGAAGCTGTGATCCGGTGGATGAGGCAGTTCGTCGATAGGATCGCGGCTTCCTTTTCCGTCATGTCGCTGACACCACGCAGTGCAGCTTACTCAGCAACCCTGTGCTCTACTTCGAGAGCGATCCATCACTGAAACGCGAGATCAGTTACAGTTGATTGTAATCACATTGTAGTCTACGTAATGGCCAAAATCCGTAGGAATATGACATCGAGATCATAAGGGTACTTATACCATTGAATAGGTACCTTACCCTGGAGAATTCTGAAAATTATGCTCACAATTAAGCAAGTCATCCCGGTTCCCGCACAGATATCAAACGTCCGAGAAAAGTTAACAATTACCATGCCCTTATATACAATTATCTGGAAGCACAAAAAATATTGTGAAGTTCCACAGTAATCATGCTGCAATAGGAGCCAGTACCACGTAAAAAATATTGTGAAGCCCCACCAAATTTCATAGCACAGTAAGAGCCAATCTCGCACCCAGAATGTGAGCAATGTCCAATATATCACAAAATACTGAGAGTTTCAGATTTCGGTCCCACATGCATCACGTGTGCCATAGCTATCTGACCATTTCACATGTGCTAAGTACATGACAATATAGGTTACTTATAGATGAGAACACGGCTAGAGAATGGCACGGGTGGGAGGCACCCGCACCCGCACCAGGACTCCGTGTTGACGCCACTTGAAGAGCCGGATGGCGAATGAACAGCGTCGAGCGGCCAGGCAGCGGAGGACGTTGAGAGGGAGCAGATGGCGTCGACAGCGAGCGGTTGCGCGAGTGTCGACGCCATTCGAACGGCCAGGCAGCAAGAGGCGTCGACAACGAGCGATTGTGCCCGTGTTGACGCTGTTCGAATGGCCAGGTGGCGAGAGGCGTCGAGGGCGAGCGGATAGCCTTGACAGCGAGCAATTGCGCCCTTGTCGACACCGTTCGGATGGTCAGGGGGCTGGAAGCGTCAAGGGCGAGCAGATAGCATTGAAAGGGAGCGGTTGCGCTCGTATCGACGCTGTTCGAACGGCCAGGGGGCAGGAGGCGTCAAGGGCGAGTGGAAGGCGTCGACAACGAGCGATTGCGCCCGCATCGACGCCATTCGAATGGCCAGGCGGGGGGAAGCGTCGAGGGTGAGCAGATCGCGTCGACAGTGAGTGGTTGCGCTCGTGTCGACGCCGTTCGAACAGGCAGCAGGCAGCATTGAGAGCGAGCGAATGGCATCGACGCCGTCCGAATGACTAGGTAGCGGGGGCGTCGACGAGGGCGAGTGGAAGGTGTTGACGATGAGCGGTTGCGCTCGTGTTGACGCCATTCGAACAGACAAGCGGCGGGGGTGTCGAGAGCGAGCGGATGGCGTCGAGAGCGAGTGGTTGCGCCCACTGTGTCGACACCGTTCGAGCTGCCAGGCGGTGGGTGGCATCGAGAGACTCGGAAGGTAAGTATCGTGCCCAGAGAGAAAGCCACCAGTCCTGGGAGGTGAGCGTCGTGCTTGAAAAGGCACCCAGACTCGGGGGTGGAAGGAGCATCGCACTCGAGAAGGCACCTGGGTGGGAGGAGCATCGTGCTCAGAGAGGAAGCTACCAGTCTTGAAAGGACACGAGCGTCGCGCTCAAAAAGACAACGGGAGGCAAGTGATTGCGCACGTTCCGTTGGCTGCAAGCATCATCGTTGTGGGAGGAAGTGGATTTGTTCGCTTACGAAGTCGTCTTCATTTTTATTGTGACAAAAAAACCACCGAGGCAGGCTGACCAAATAAGTAATAGTTCCACCTCGGCTTTGGAGCTCGAGCTGAGTGGCTCAGGCTCAGGCTTGATTAATTGAAATAACAGAAATGGTTATGTTGCACTCACCGTTAGCGAGCGGTGGCCCGGGGCCTCAATGTGAATTTGTCTTGTCGCTCCACGCGGCGGTGAGTGGCTACGTACATAGTACGTAGGGACGGATGCGTGCTCAGACTTCATCGACCTCGCACCTCACCAATCACTGGTGAGGTGCGGAGTAGATGGGGTCGGGACGTACAGAGGATTGTGTAGAGGTCAAGAGGCGGGGTGCCAGACGCACACATTCAGAACTCAGAACGAACGATGAGAAGTCCGGGCGATGCAGACAGACGAGAGCGATGCGCCTGAGGCGGGAAAGATCGGACCCAGAAGCGGGACTCGGAGGAACGGGTGCGATAGCA
>JBBPTU010001407.1:0-12523 GCA_038094295.1 Tylopilus aff. beelii
GTGTCGTCAGCGACAACAAGGCAGGAGCGACAGTGACGACCCGCTGCTATTACTGACGACACGGCAGCGGCGACGGTGTGCGTGCGACAACCCACCATGCGCACTGATAACAACCCGCCTGCGCCAAATCCTGCGTTGCTCGTCATATACCACCGCTCGTCCTAGCCGAGCTCGCGGGTTTTCCCGTGTCATTCTCTACGTATAGCAATTTTCTGTTAAATTAGTCTGATATGACCACAAATGTAATATGCAGCAAAAAAAAAAGCCTATTCAAAATTAATTCTAACGATGATGAGAGGTACCCAGGACTGTCTGCGACGAGAGGATTGGACGCGTGGGAGGCAGTCGAGATGGAAGTAACGAGTTATATAGTGACAAAATAACGTAATAAAATAAATAAAGAAAAATAAAATTTCGTACTCAGCAGTGGTGTCTAGAGTCCCCTGGGAATAATGTGCTCGTACCTAGAATAGTTAGCCGATAAAAGGTCCGAATGGTAACAGGGGACGCAGCACTCTCTTGCCAGGAGCCCCCGCCCTGGACATTCAATCCGAGTTCAAGTATTTGCACGTGTCCAGGTGAATTCAGCGCAAAGAAACCAATGGCATTGTCCGTCAGACCGGTCTTATACTCGAGTAGTGCAAACTATAACTATCCATTACTCCAAAAGCAGACCGTCCCACATTATAGAGAACGGGTATCAGGATTAAAGGACGTTGACATTAATAGGGGTGCACTGAACGTTGACAGTACCAGCCTGAAGAAGGTCAGAAAATTAGTATTCATAGACGATTCACCAGCCAAGTCGGAGACTTGCCTGGTTGCTGTCGGTACAGCAGGCAGTCTGGGTGGTACACTTGGCACCACCAGTAGCACCGATGACGGTCACGCTAGAGCACTGAAGCCCAACGGGCACGTTAAGGCCCGCAACCACGTTAAGGACACCACCGAGAACACCAGTGAAAGGAGTGGCACTCTGCGAATAAACGCGTCAATAAACGGATATGGAGAACGTAAAATGGCTCACGTTGAACTGCTGGTTGCAGCAGTACGTGGGGCCGGAGCTGCAGTTGGAGCTACCGCCCTCAGAGTGAGGAGCGGCGGCGGCGACAGCAACGAGGGCAGCGACGGGAAGGAGGGCAGCAATGCGAGAGAACATGTTTGGCAGTGAGGTAGGGATTTTTGGAGAACTAAGAAAAGAACGACTGGATTGTTCGATGGAGAGCAATCATGTTGGGTTCCCTCATTTTATACTCCAAATCCCCTCCCTATGCCGTTCTCTCTTTCGTGAGGGCACCAGCCTGGAGCGGCCTACTGGCCTGCCAAGGAATGGATTACGTTGAACCACACACAAACGAACAGGGTACTTACGTCGCATTACAAAGTTTTACATAGTGCGTTACGAACTTTTTCGGCCAGTTTGCGGCGAATCCATTGAGCCGACATATAGTTCCTGGGAGGTATTTCCATTCTGGAGCCTTCAATGTCCGTCGCCAGTGGAAGCGAAGGCGCTCGGATATCGTTTACGTGGGTCTTCTGGTACCTCGTCGGCCGACACGAAAACCCGAGATTCAAGTTCGTGCAACAATATTCTAGAGGTGGGGCGAGCACGCCCTCTCAGAGATTGACACGCTCTTCGAGAGATGAATAGGATAATTTACCAGGTGCCTTCTGCTCTCGAGTTAGGAGGCCAGACTCTCGCCAAATGGACATGACCTGTGATGCCAAGGCTGGCACTGAAGATGACTCCGACTCGGGATGCGGTCAATGCATTCTAACGTAACGTCGGACGTACGGGACCATTCAATGATGACCCGAGCAAGCCTCTACAGTAGTTTCTCCGTCCAAACACGGAGGTGGGACACTCAGGCTGCACAGACTCTGACCGTTATAAACACTACTATATCAACCCAGCCTCGACGGTTGTGGGATTCGAGGATTGGAATAAATTGAGAGGTTGATCGAAGAATGAACCGTACCGAGAGGCGAACCATATATTTTTTTAGACAAGTGTATTCGACATAACACACTAAGGCGGCAAATCCGTAGATTCCCGCCATTAGGGTTGACGGACTTCGGCAGTCACGCTTCGTCACATTATGTCACGCTTTGTTCATCGTGCCAAAGTTCGAAGTCCGCTCAGCGGTTGGAGTCGATCGCAAGGTTATGGACACATATGTTAATGGTCAGGTAGTGTATATTATGATATAAGTACCTGCATTTACATCGTAATCGCTAACACGAATTAGAAGCTGTTGTGTTGTATGCATCAGTAGTATTAGTAGCCTGGTTTGAGTGTAGATGAGAAATGAGTGGATCAACATTGTATGGTATGTGTCGTGCGCCAGCGGCGAGAAATGAATGTACGTGTTGTATATATCATGTTTGAGTTCTGTGGGGAGTGTAGCATGAGCAGGTTGTCCAGCCTCGTAATACAGGGAGATTGGGGCGGTCACCACATTACTAGGACCAGCTTCAGGATCGGCATCAGCATTCAGCACTACATTCGAGTGTCGTGCACGGGTTTTTCCTACTGGCTGAAGCAGCGCTGTGAACCAAGGGTTTTGGATGACATCTGCATGCGAGGGGCTCCCGAGATAATCCTTAATCGGCACAGAATCGGCAGCCTGAGCTGACTTCAAAATTCTGTCTCGGCAATGTATGGCGAGTGACAACGCAGCGTGACATAGGCATTTCAGCTATCATGCCCATTTCTACCTCAATTTCACTCGTTCAAGCTCGCAGCAACTCAGAATATGGTGTAAATGATGTAGAGTTGAAGGGACAACAAGTGTGTTAAGTAGAATAATGTGTTTTGAGAAACTGCCGAAGTCATTGGGAGTGCCGAAGTCGTTGGGAGTGTTAGTATGAAATAATCATCAAGCGCATATAGGCAGCGAGCCCACTTACCTCCGTCGGTAGGACCCCCGCCAATGCGGTAGTAACCGCTGGGTTTGCCAGAGCAAGTGCACCAAGAGCATGCAGTGCAGCCACTTGTGTCTAGGCCAAATGTCAATGTTCGAAGAACAGAGGTAGACGAGACAAGAGTACCTTGCTGAATCATGCAACTCAATGTCCGAACGACTCAGGCACTGTGTCTTGTACCACTCTCTCCTAACCTCGCTTGCTATTGACTTCTCGCAGGCGCTCCGAACGTGGCAACCGTCCAGGCAATCAAACTAGGTATGAAAATACGCGTCTTTATGTGGGTCGAGGACCAGAGACAGCACGGACCTCGAACAGGTAGCTGAGTGCAGCCTTGGCCTCCGATCGGAACTGGACGGAATACGTGCGAAGTCCGAGAGTGGGTCTCGCGACTTCGATGATTGCGCTAGCGAGCATGCGCAGGGCCCAGACCAATGCGAATTTGAGGGATGCGGGCATCTGAGAGCTCGACGTGACACGGATCACTGCCTGCAGCGCATTCGCCTGGAGCAGACTCGAGAGTGCGGTCTCCGAGCCTGCAGGATTGAGGGACTGCGCATGGGACAGCTGGCACGCAACTTACCATACGAGATGGAAGAGATGACGTGGGCTGCTTCGATCTGGATGACATCTTGGGAGCTCTGTGGTTCTCCGGACGTCGGTGGGTGGCTGAGGCAATTCACGAGGTTTGGGTGCGGGGCAAACGCAGATCCTGTACATGAGGACGAGTACACACGAGTGAACAAAGGCGATGTCGCAGGCGAGAGCGAGTCTCGTGGAAGGGTTTCCGATGACGGCGTTCTTGAGCTGCTTGAGCGACACGGCCGTGATCTGTCGCACCGTCATCGGTGGCGACGATCTCTGTCGAGGGAAACGGGCAACGTTGTGTTCCCATGTGGCTGCAACGTCGCTCAACTTGCAACATGCTTGAGATGAAACGAAAATGCCTCACTCCTGGAGTGTCTGAGAAAGTAAATAATTGTCGATCATTCACTGCATAGTAAGCATGTAATATAGCAGCGGGTTGGCGATCTTGTACAATAGAACACTACTCCCTTGCGCTCGTACGGTCTGCAGAGCTCGAACTTGCGGCGGAATAGTACGATGGATTTTTGCGTCTCCACCTCTCGCCTTCGAGATGACACCTATGAGCACGGCTCGCCCGATGATGTAAAGCACCCACCTCTCGTATATCGAGCTTTCTGCCTGCTCGAGCAGCGACTGACTCGCATCCTCTGTCAACTTGAGCTACGCCTCAGCCTCGTCGCAATGGCGTCGCGTCTCTGCCACGATTTTCTGCAGTTCGCCCAGTTTCTAGTGATCCAGGAGGTCACTGTGTATCAGCCGATCAGGAGCACGAGAACGGTCGAAATACTTGGTCGACCTCGCCGAACGCTTTCAAAAAGTGCTGACTCCCCTCCGCGAGCTTGTTCTCGAGGTCGTTCTACAGGTTCTTGCTTGCGCGCGCCGCGGTGACCAGCTTCACAGATACGGCGATGACGGAAGTTTTGCAGACCCTCTCGCGCTTGTACGGCACCCTGTCCACCTTCAAAGGCCAGAACAAGGCGCCAACGACGACGGCTGGAGCCTGAAGGAGCCCCACCGCAAGACGGCACGTCGGCTTACGCGGACGTTCACAACGAAACCAATATCTTGCGCAGCCGCAAGGTTATCGGGTTGGGAGACGGCGCGGAAGTCGCGTGTTGAGTTGGTACGGTGCTCGTGGACGCGACATCGAGGTTTGTAACGGCAGAACACGTTCTGACAAGGGCGTTTTCGGACTTCAAACCCACTTGAATAGTTACTTTTTCATCCCGCTCGTACAGCACGTTTTCGAATCTCAAAAGCGCCTACACGTGGAAGTTGCTGTGATGCAGCCATGCGGTTAGGGCATGGGATGGGTCTTGGGTTGCAGAGTAGCGCTGTCTCCCACTGTCACTGGCAGCTTCAGCCTGAGCTCTCCACCATTCTAGTACATTGTCCCACTGTAGACCATGTCACAGGAATCCGACTCCAAGGCCCCATTGGTTGTTATATCAAGTATTGTGCCATCCCGTTGACCTGTTGATTCCAACCTTGACTCACTATAGCGCTCGGCATCGACGTCCAACATGGATTTGGGAAGCAAATCGAATCCATCTGCTTGACAGCTGGCGGAGAAACGAGACGGTTCCAACAAAAAGTTTGTCCAGGGAGTGGCCACCAGAAATTGCTCGACCCACCTCTGTGCGGCGTCCGTGCGCAGTGTGTCGCATAATGGCTAATTCCATCGCAGAGAGGTGTCACTCGATTCTAAAATCGTGGTATCTGTACACTATCGTTACATTTTTCGTAGCCAAGCCGTCACTATTTCCCTGGAACCTCAAGATGTGTTGGATAAAGCCACCGAAGACCCGAATAGCGCGAAGCAGCGGCGTAAGATTACCCTTTCACGGATTTTCCTGCGTTCTAAAGCACTGTCAGTGTACTGCAAGACCGAGAAGAACATTAAAGTCACTCTTGGCATCCAATCGGTGTGTTTCGTGACTTTAGCTTGATCTTTTTGTTGATAGTTCACTGTAGCTACCCTCTACCGTCAGAGAGATTATGGCGTCGTGTCCCAGGCAAGTCTAGACCGATCTTCTTAGCTATCCGACCCTTATCGATACCTTTAGGTTTCGTGTCTTGATCATTGGCAGGGTACCGAAATCACGATCAACCAGTCTCCCCAGCTAACATTTAGTTTTAGTCTGGCGTTGGCAAATCGACATTAATCGAAAAGGTGTTTGGCGTCGCTGGTGTGGTAAATTGTCCTGCTGTGGTCGACCCAGACCAAGCCCTAACAGGTCAATATAGGACGTCTCGGATACCATGCGCGGTGAAGCGAGCATTGATCGAGAACATACCTCCACTGCCAATCCGCACTTTGTCGTTCATGATACCTATGGTTTCGAGGCGGCAGATCTGAAACATCTTCAAATTGTTTGCGACTTTATATCACGTCGACGAAGCAGGCGAGACTTGAAGGATCAATTACACGCAGTTTGGCAAGCCTATTTTTGCAGAAATGAGCGGAAAGTCTAATGGACACACAATATAGGCTATGTCTCGAGATTCCTTTTGCCGGTGGTCGCATCCTGGAAGCTGGCATAGAGGATTTTCTGAGGGATAGGCAGGAGATTTTAGGAAATGGTATGTCCATTAGACTCGTTTGACATGTCAAATAACGTGGTGGATTGCAGTACCTCTTGTTGTGGTTTTCACTAAATTCGATCTGCTCGTCAACTCAGTCGGCGTAGAGACAGACGAAGTCTTGACGGACACTATCCTGAGAGAACGTGCGCAGGCGCGGCTCAACGACCTTTGCTTAGTGCCAGTCAAAAATGCAATTGGGGGCGGTGATATCTCACATGTAGCTGTTTCAAGTGGGTCGAAACAATCCTCTTGAAATTGTTGACACGATCACGATAATAGCGAATGAGAGTTTCAAACATACCCTTGTCGCACTAGTCGAGAAGACGACAGGTGACATTCGGTCATATTTCAAGGAAGAAGCAGCACAATGTGCTACGATCGCGCAGCGCGTCCACATATCCCAGAAAGTCGCGCTAACAGTCGCGTAAGTTGCCGTCGCCATCTCTTCTGGTCGTTCTTTAATATGTCTGTTCAGCGTCGGAGAAAAGAGTGAGTGCATGTAAAGTGGGTGCGGCTGTCTCTGAGTATGGCTGTAGAATACTGGAAGATGCTCATGGCGGGTAAGATGAGAGAACACCTAGACATCATCCACGAAGACATTGTCATGGTTTGGAATTTCAACAACCCAGATCGTGTAATTTTCCCTTTTTATCAGTCGCGGTTGAATACTGACTCAAGAACCCATCAGGTCCTCATGAAGAATGATTTCAAAGAAGGCTTCGCTACCTCCCCCAGCCAAGACACCGTACGCAGACTCATGGCGTACATCGTTGACCTCACGTGCGTCATGCAGGTCATCTTTCTCCTCACCCCGATCGGGGACGGCGTTGTCACAGCCCACACAGTCGCCACCGCGATGCGGGCGTACACTGAGTCGAACCGGAGGAGCGTGCACGATGCGATCAGTGCGTTTAAGGTCGGTCTGGCTATGGCACCGGGCAAACGTGACGAGGTACTCGAGAAAGTGAAGGCGCTGATTGAGGAACATAGGATCCGGGACGGCGCACTGCCGACACTCGGGCAGGAGTTGGTGGGAAGCGCTGGAGAGCTGTAACGTGTCGTGTGCTCTCACGTATTGATCTCAGTCGTCGTCTGAAATGTCTTATTTAATTCTTCTTTCAGTACGGTCACCGGTCCATTTCGGATGTACTTGCTATCTACCTCATACGTCGTAAACTCACTTCTCTGGTTGTGATCATTTATACTTTGACTAGTCTAAGTACTAGTACTAGTATGCATGAATTCCCGTGATATCCTGGTTCCAGCTCTGGATGCCGATCACACTCAGGCCCTGTAACCTCTCGCTCATGTGCACTCGATATCACTACCGTATCCCACATACAGTGTTTCACGACAGTCATAAATTTACATCGAAACATACCCACGAGACTTTGCAATTAGCGTAATAACCTTGACAAGCTGACTCCAGGCTGATGGTGGACTCCGTCCGAGTCTTTATCACGTGTAGTTGCTACTGAGTTGTGTTGCTCAAAAATCTCGTGAGGCAGAAACGCAAGGGTATATTCAAAATTTGAAAGGACGTGTGTTCATGACGTAAAAGACAATAGTGGTCGTGATGACCTTTGTAAGCCCATCGAATTATGGATCGACCTAAACTAGTGGTTCTGAAGGAACCAACCAAGGTTCTTGACACACCACGTAGAGCATATTCACGAGGTCGAAACCAGCATACATAGTCCCACATGCATAGGATCCAAACCAACGAGCCGAATCAAATCACATCCCAGATCGCGGACGTATCCATCAGATCCAACCCCGTCGCGTCCTTGTCGTCGTCCGAATTGATCTGGTATCGCTCACCGCCCGCACCTGCACCCGCACCCGCCGATCCTCGACCTCGTCCACGCTTGCATGGAGGACGGGAAGTCCGGGGTGGGGCTGGGGTGCTTGACGGGGGCGGGGGTGTGTCCATCCTAAATGTATCATCACTGTCTGTTTGAGGCTGTTTTGCACAACAGATTCTTTAGCGCCCAAAGTGCGCCTATCCGAATCTCCTGATCCTCGATTCTAAATAGCCTCCTTAATCGTGGAAGTAACCCGTCTGCAAGCATCACCTTTTTGACCATCCTTAGAAGCAGATACTAATAGTTACAATCTAGTTCTCACCAATCTTAGAGGTGAAAAATCGTTAAGGAGATTGCACACTACAGCCAATGCTGCATAGATCACCCTAGGGTCTTCATCCTCTCTTTGAACACCTGGTACAACGCCATCCCAGCTCCGCTGTCCGTCAGGTTCGTCCGTATTATCGTAGCATCACGGCCGAGTGCCCGAATACATTGACATGCCGCTACACGCACCCCGACGCTTTTATGAGCGAGACATGTTGGGAAGAGAGGTATTAACTAAACATTGTCAGCGAGGTCCCGTTTAATCACTCTATCAAAAAGTGCGATGGCCGCTATCGTCATCAGGGCTACCTATGCGAGGGAGAAATGAACATTGGAAACGTGAAAGGTGACGCACACAAACCTTTGGGGGGACGACCTTGTTCTCGGACTCGTCGTTGTCCCAGTCCGAAGGTTTGTCAAGGGGAGTAATAGATTTGACGAGGGTCGCTAGACTTCCTGGTGCTCCACGGTCATATACCTCCAGACAGATATCCTTTTTGCCTTTCACTAGTAAAGCTACAAGAATACGTTCAATAACCTTGCCAGTAAACGGATAGAAACGAACGAAGGGTGTGATAGGCTTTAGTTTGGTTTTGAGGTGACTCGGAAGGCGAAATCAGGACCCAATTGAGAATTTGAATTATTGTGAGCGCGCTGCCTGGTCCACGGTTCCAGGGTGGCCGTTAGCCTGGACACGGATGATGTTTGTAACACTTATTTAAACCACATCCAGCAGATTGCGCATACATCAACTATAACTGACTCACCATAACGATGCTGCCAGTTGGACGTCGGTGACACGGCTCTTTGTCAACGATAGAACCGATGCCAAAGTAGATACAGAATTATCATTAACCGCATATAGGCAGCGAGTCCATTTACCCCCGTCGGTAGGCACCTTGCCAATGCAGTAGCAACAGGGTTGGTTGTCCAGAGCGAGTGCACCAAGCGCACACGATCCAACTTCTTGCGTCTAGGCGAATGACAATATTCAAAGAACAGAGGTAGACGAAACAAGGATACCTTGAGACCTTTCTTCTGAATCGTGCAGTCAGTCTCCGAACCGGCACCAAGTTTCTTGCTACTAACTTCTCACAGGAGTTCCGAACATGGCAACCATTCGATCACTGCGTTCCTCTGACCCTCGGTGCGTATTGCAGCTCCAGTCAGTTGAGCTATGGAAACCGAAGTCTACTCCAAGGAGTCGGCCAAGAGAGGTAGGTACACCAGACTGGATACGAAAATATCTGTTTGCATACGGGTTGAGGACCAGAGACCAGAACGGACCTCGAAAAGATAGCCGAGTGCAGTCTTGGCCTCCGATCGGAACTGGACGGAATACGTGCGAATTTGACCGAAAGTGGGACCGGCGATTTCGATGATGGCGCTGGCGAGCACACACAGGGCCCGGGCCAATGCGAATCTGGGGGATGTGGACATCTGAGGGCTCGACATGGTAAGGATTACTGCTTTCAGCCCATTTGCCTGGAGCAAACTCGAGAGTGCGGTCTCCGGACCTGCAGGATTGAGGGGCGGGACGTGGGACAGCTGGTACGCAACTTACCATACGAGATGGAAGAGATGGCGTGGGCTGCTTCGGTCTGGATGTCATCTTGCAAGCTCTGCGGTTCTCCGGACGTCTGTGGGTGGTTAAGGCGGTTCACGAGGCTTGAGTGTGGGGTGATCGCAGATCCTGTATAAGTGAACAAAGGCCGTGTCGTGGACGAGAGCGAGTTTCGCAGAAGGGTTTCCGATGTCGGTGTTCTTGAGCTGCTTGAGCGTCGCGGTCGTGATCTGCCGCACTGTCACCAGTGACGACAATCTCTATCGAGGGATACGGGTAACCGTTGTACTGTCGTATTCCAATGTGGCTGCAACGTCGCTCAACTTGCACCATGCTTGAGATGAAATGAAACTACCTCACTCCTGGAGTGTCTGAGAAAGTAAAGAATGGTCGCCGATCGGTCGCTGCATAGCGAGCACGTAATATTGCAGCGAGTTGGTGATCTTGTACGATAGGATCTACTCTCTTGCGCTCGTACGGTCTGCAAAGTTCGAACCTGTGGTGGATACCAAGTGCGATCTCGCGAGAAGTGATGGCTTCAGTCTCGTCGTGAGGCGGTCGAGGAACAGTAGTACGATGTACTTTTGCGTTTCCACCTCTTGCCTTCGAGATGACATTCATGAGCATGGTTTGCCCGATGATGTAGAGCACCCACCTCTCGCGATCGTATCTCGGGCTTTCTGTCTGCTCGAGCAGCGACCGAGTCGCATCATCTGTCAAATTGAGCAGAGCCTCAGCCTCGCCGCAATACAGTTGCATCTCTGCAATGATTTTCTGTAGCTTGTCCAGTTTCTAGTCACCCAGGAGGTCACTGTGTACTCGGCCCGGGTGGCCACCGAGTTGACGCGCGGTAACCCGCTTCCCACGGTCCCAACCTCGCGGGAACGGGTGACCCCGATCGGACGTGCGTGCATGCATGCTCGAAAGCAATGCAACGAATAGAATGTGTCACGTACAAGTAAAATATTATAGACACAGTACTCTACAATACAATAAATTTCATGGTACTGTACACTTTTTGGTCGTTGCATGGGTGCACCTGGGTCATTGCATCACCTTTACTCTACTCGCTGTCGTCGTCATCCTGCGCAAGGCGCGCCTGTGTTTGTGCATGACAAGATGGGGTGAGACAGCCACCACACGTGTGACAGCAAAGGATGAGTGCCGCAAACGCTTGGTTCGCAGCATGTTCGGGTGCGCTTTGCAGCGCACTGCGACGACAGGTCTGGGGCCTCAGGCCAAGGAGGCCATGGTGACGGGGCACATCGAATGGGTGCCATGGGCGTACGAACGGTGTGGCTGACAGCGGTGTTGGTATGGCGTGTAGTGGTGGCGGGCGTGGTCCGTGGTCGGGAGTCGAGTCGGAGGCTGCGAAGAGGGCCACCGACGGCTGGATGTGACTGCTGAGATGGCTGATCGAAGTGAGGGAACTCGAGCTGTGAAGAGAGCAAAGAGAATGAAAAGAGTGGAGTAGAGCGCGACGTACCCGAGTAGCGCCACCCAGAGCGGACAGAGTGGGGCGACTGATCGAAAGGAGCAAGGCTGTGGGGCCCAGGGGTCGTCCAATTTCTTCGCACCATCCACTCGGAAGTGGGGGAAGAGTGGATAGAATGGGTGAACAGTGGGTGAACAGCGAGAACGAACGATCAGCGACCGAAATGATTGGCAACGGGCGGGCAAAAAGCGAGAGCGGTCGGTCGACCGGCCAACGATCGAAATGATCGAAACGCTCTGGAGGAATGGCGGAAGTGGATGGAAAGCGAGAACGGACAGGCAGCGATCGGAACGAGCGGGCCTGGCTTACCTTGCTGCTCAAAGACCCCCATTCCCTCGACTCCTTGCCTTTTTTGCACTCCCCTGCACGGTAGTGAAAACAATGGGGATGGGGCGACGATCGAAAGAGACCGTCGTCCGTCGTTGGGCACGAGCGGGGCCAGCGGGTGAGTGGCAACGGCGGCAGCGGCTGGCGTTCGCGCCGTTCGTCCGACGAATCACGGTGGGCGGGAGTCCCACCGCACGGCAGGACCACAGAGGGCCCTCGTCTCGCGGGGCGGCGACCACGACGACGGAGCGGATGGAACGGAAAAGTCCCACGCTTGCTGCCATGGCACGGCTGTGCCAGTGTCGCCTCCTTCAATGCCGCGCACTGCGTTGACTCCGTGTATCAGCTGATCTGGAACACGAGAGCGATCGACATACCTGATCGTCCTCGCCGAATGCTTTCAAAAGATGCTGACTCTCCTCCGCTAGCTTGTTCTCGAGGTCTTTCTACACGTTCTTGCGCGCGCGCTGCGGTTTGGTTGGGAACGTCCGCCGACATGCTGTCTCGCAGTGGGGCCCCTTCAGAATCGAGGTCGCTCCAGCTATCGTCATCGTCATCATTGGCCTCTTCAGCCTTTGAAGGTGAGAGTGGTCGGCGGCCGAGGTGGACAGGGCGCCGTACAAGTGCGAGAGGGTCTGCAAGGCTTCCGTCGTCGCCGTATCTGTGAAGCTGGTCACCGGTCACCGATATCTTGCGCCGTCGTAGCGATATTGGGTTGCGAGATGGCGCAGAGGTCGGATGTTGAGTTGGTGTGCCCGGGGACGCGACGGTACGCGACATCGAGGTATGTAGCGCGTCGTTCCGACTTCGTTTTCGGACTTCAAACCCACTTGAACATCTACTTTTCATCCCGTTCGTGCACGGTACAACACGTTTTCGAATCTCAGAAGCGCTTACGCATGGAAG
>JBBPTU010001408.1:0-12515 GCA_038094295.1 Tylopilus aff. beelii
GTACATGCAAAAGAGAAAAGGTGAATCCTGTCAAAGTCTGTAAGTTACTGGTTATCGAAGATCTGCAGTGGTTCGTCACCTATCACCACAGGGGACCATGCGAGAGGACCATTGTCAGACATAGACCAGAACGGGGTAGTACTGGAAGGTGGTTTTTGGTGGCATAAGTGATATAGACCAAAGGTGCTTTATAACTTTAATCACTCAGGGATAGAAGTTAGCAACACCCAAGGGACCAACGGAGCCATATGTAATTCACTATAAACGATGTTCCGACGCACTGGTATTTACGTTAATATTTTAGTGCTGCAGCCTTCAGTAGGACCATTTGCCAAGTTTAATGACCTCCGAGTCACGTCGGTTGAAACCGGTTGTGGTGTGATGTGCCTACAGTTCGGCAAGTATTCCAATGGTGCCAGGGTCCTCAAGCTGCTAGTGGGTCCATGCTAATAAACTTTGTCGTAGAATAATTGATCGGACCGAGAATCTCGGACTGCGCTTCATGAAAATTGAATGAGACCCATATGAGGCGCATCGCAACCGAGACAGAATGGCGGTACGCACACGTAAGGGCACAAGGAGGATACAAGGTTGTACGTCGCCCATTCGGGTAACGTTCTGGCATCAGACGCATGAAGATGAAACGCGTCAGCATCATATGGGGTGAGATACGGCGCACCACGGACTGAAACACAGTGGGAATGTAGATGGACTCAAGGATGATAACCGTGTTCACACACTGGCAGAGGCCGCCCAAATGCACACTGGGCGCCGAGGTGACAGAGGTGAATGATCACCGATATATGTTAACTTGAAGAGGCTGGACGAGACAGTCAGTGTGACAAGGTCGCACTGGCAGGCCTTGATTCGCTGCAAAACTAAGGGTGTGGAGTACGCCCGATTTGAACGGAAAGTGCCAGCATAAACAAATTGAAACCAAGAATATTAGGGACACTGAATGTCAAGAATTTGGCGAAGGATAAAAGCAAATTGAATTGCGACCGCAACAGATAATCGTTGACGGGCCTGGGACGAGTTGAAGGAGGATGGAACTGAGATATTTCCAAAGTTGGTACTTGCACGCCCTGACTTTACCCACCAATCTCAAAACAATATTTATGCACAGGAATCACCGAATTAGGCATGGGGCTACGTGCCCAGGGCACTAAAGATCTGTGTACGGGAAGGAAGAAATCGGTTCATATGGTAGTTAAATCAGCGACGTTCTGGTCTCGGTCACGAATAGCTCTTCTAGCATTGAGTCTGTCCAAACGACAATGAATTCATTTTGGTGCACATTTAAGGTGTAACACTATGAGACTCACACAGCCAGCATGGAATTCACGTAACCTAGAAAGCGTCAAGAGTTAGTGTCACAATATTCGCCATTGGAGATTGTACTTGCTTTGGCCAATTACCATGCCGACCGAAGCCACCCAGTAGCCGCTCCCTTGAGCGAGGAACTTTACCAGTCAATTTACATTCATTTATCTTGCTGGCTGTCAGACATACCATGACACCAGTAGCCACGGAAGTTATACTAGATGATAATATCAACGATCGACAGATGTAGAGAATGGTGCCGGCTGACCATGTAAAAGCACCCATATTGATGCAAACTACAGCCAAGTCCTGGATGATAGTACGTCGTTTGCGGAAGCCAGATCGCCACATATATTTAACGATGCTGCACGTAATGAGGACATCACACAGGGTGCCTGCAGCAGAGATTCCTAATATCAACTGCCAAATAGTATGATGCCAAGAAATTAGTGAACGTCTTGATTCTATACCTGCACCTCACCCGACACTGAAATAAATACTGAACGGTCCCAACTCGTGCGCTGTAAAGACGTCTCAACTCCAGCCGGAATAAACAAAAGGCGCACAAACACATCAACATTGTACCCTGAGGTGAGACTTGTTCAGGCGCCGCTACACCGGGCTGGGGGATTACGTACATGTCCCGGAACCTGGAAAAACTGGCTTGTTAGCACGGGTGCGAGACTATGTCGGTAGGCTTACCGAACTCCATAATTGCCAAGATAAACTATGCGAAAGTAAGGTAAAAAGAGCGCAATAGACACTCTGCGCTCACGACAGCAAGGGTAACGAGCTTGTTCTTCCCGCTGACTATGAGGATGTCACTATCTGCAAACATGAATGTCGACAATGACGGCTCACTTGCCCATATACGATGGGAGTAAAAACTGACAAATATTTAATAGCATTTGGCACCAGAAGCTGGTTAAACGGACCACTGGACGACGAAGGATATGATACACTAGTGACCTGGAGGTGAGCACAAACCTCCAGAATGTGTGAAGGTAGAAGCTCACGTTGAGAGCTGTCATAGCCTGGAGTTCATCTCAGTAATGAAGAACGTGCAATTTCTCCGGATCACTTACGAGCCCACCCCTAAGAATCACTTAAGTGCAAGCCGATCGCGTCAAAAACAATTGGAGTTTTACCATGGTAAGTCGTGGATGCAAATCCACGAGGTGTTTCGATGACATCTCACAAAGAAGCTCCAAAAAAGCTGGGTGCTCCCAACCAGATGGACAGTGTCAGCTAAACTAGAATGTAGGGTTATGGTGATGAGCGGGAGAAACGAGGCACTGACACAACGTACAACATTCCAAGCACCTAAAGATATTCTTGAAATGTGTGTAGAGATGTGAATTAGGTATGCGCACCAATATTTTCAAGAAACCAGGATCTTTCGGAAACCAATAATAGTAGCAGACTGACTGGCCCAAGGCGGTACCATACATGCTAGAAAACAACGTCATAACATGGAAAAAGGGACAAAAATGAGTCAACATACAAAACAGAAAGCGTGTATCCTGTTCATAGTAGTCGATGAGTTTCCAGATGTCGACGATTGCAATGACTTCATTACCTATCACCACAGGGGACCATGCCAGAAGACTGTCAGACATCTACGGTACGATGCAAGGGGAACGTTCGGTGTCACGAGCGCCGGCGCTGCATAAAGTACTGTGCTTTTGAACCCTCCCCACTGAATCTCGGCCGCGAGCGCTGCGGCTGCAAGGTTGTCCCTAGACCTTGTAAACAAAGTTCCGACGGCAAGTAATTGGTTTGACGTTCGTGCGCTATTGCAGGACGATTCCCGCCGTTGCCCTGCCAATGACATGAGCTGAAAACCTGAAACTCGAACCGCCTTTGGCGGTCACTGGGTGAGCACTATTATTGCATAATCGCGCCGGGCCGCGCCCGGGTTTCGTAAGTTCATACTCACATCATAACTTGAAATTATGATCACGATACTGGCTCCAGACGTCCCTACGGCTTCATCTTTGCTTGGACTAGAGTGACTAGACGCATGAGTGATAGCCAAGCAGCGTGACTACTTGATCGAACCAAGATCCTTTGATTTTGAGGGCCTGTAAGGAGAACCAGACCCGAGTTCTCAAGGACTCGGGCGATCGACTCTGCCGACACCTTACAACTTCAAGTTACCAAATGTAGCCCTGAAATCCGACATTCGGCTAGCTCGATCGATTATGCCATTATATCTAGAGCAGATCGGTGCCACCGTGACGTCTAGCAATAGTCACCATATGGCCCAGCGATGATGCCCTCATGGTCCATGAAAACTAAGAATCCGATCGGGGCTACGCACTAATTTGGTTTCCAGAAGCTCTGGCACAGTAATGACGACCGGTCCTCAATCGAAGTTTCACCAGGGTTCTAACAAAATCCAGGAACGCCTACCCCTGAGAGAAGTCGGCCGTACGACAACCGTCATTCAAGTTCAGTGTTACATATCTGCGCCAGAGAATGATAAAAAACACATATAGCACGTAGAACTCGCTCAATACCTGTACGCTCCCTCCGCACTACCTTCAGAACCGAGCCTATCGAACCCAGAGGGAGGGGAACGGTTTTAGCCGGCATCTAGGAGTATACAGCGCAGTTAGTACGATGACCTATCACTTCTATCACCGACTGACTGTTGCTGGATTCGATGGCCACTCGCGAGTGTGCGAAAGTTCCCGCCCCAGTGCTAAGCCTACCTTCTAAATCACGACAGCAGGGTCGTTACCCCATCAGCTCACGAAACGTGAGGCATTTCTTTAGTTGGGAACCCAACGGGACATCAAGAACTTACTATTGGGGTTCATACTAACCGCATTCGAGGTTTTTTTTTGAAACGAAAAAGTTCAGGGCATTCCGAACACCGCGGATTCTAGTCCATCATCCGCGCGAGCAGATTTCGTCTCGGAGGATTCAGGGATGTGCGTCGTTTAAGGTCCTTTTAGTCAACCAAATTACGCATGGCCACCGATTGCGACCTAGTCGTCGACTAAGTTAACGCACGCCATGACACTGCCCGGCGGAAATCCTGAACGTGGAAATTCAGGTGGACCGTAGCAGGGTCGATTCGTCCGAGGTTACTCTAGAATAGATTATGCCGTAAGATTGAGTTCTGATAGGCACTGTCACGCTTGTCACTCCCAAGTCACGCAGATATGATGTCAGAGTTCAGACGAAAGACAGCGGCGTGAAGTGGATGAGACAGTGGAATTATGTCTGAGCAATTCAAAAGTGCAGGAGACGTTCACGTTGGTGGTTTCAAACTGGCCCCATGATATCCGTCTGCCAGTAGGCGTCGTTCAAAGCACAGACTAACCTAACCATCGCATAGCTGTCGCTTCTCGTTCATGGAACATCCAGATAGAATATGTTTTCAGGGACGTCTGGTGTGCAGGGTCACAGTGCTCGGCCACCACATCGTTCCGCCGAAGTCATGTATCCGATTTCTGAATCGTTCAGCTACGAGCGCCCGACATGCGATGGATGATTATGTCCTTTAGTACTGGCTTGCAATCGATCCGACGTTAGTACCTATCTCCCAACAGTCTTGGACTCTATTAGAGGAGAGGACGACAGGAAGCCAGGCGTTCATACTCTTGCTTGGCTGCACCATTAGCAGGTCCGCACGGGTCAGTTTCGGTGACTTTGATCAGGGACTCGTTAATGGTCTGGTCGACACATGCACTCTTATCCCAGTCCGTCCGATTCAGACGACCCTCGTCCTTCATAAATTCCATCTTTGTCACTTGGGAGGAATATAAAAACTGATCATCCCATCGGTCTCGGGCCCCGCCTTGCGACAAACATTTGGAACTCGGTTCTTGTCATGTTCCGGACCCGACAAATCAATTGAATCGTCCAACACGTCCACGACTATTTCCGGAGTGAGAATGCGGTGCCATTGACGTGTCAGGAGAGCTTGATCATGAGATGTACGACACGGAGTGAAGAACTCGAATAGAAGCGGGGTACCCGCCTGGACATGTTTGCTCGCACGTCTTCGGACGCTGCGTGGACACATTTCCGCGGCGATGAAGTTCCCTGATGAGAGAAAGATAGGCTGCGTACTTTGTGGATGCGGGAACAGTGCGGTATATGTACGTGGATAGTGGGGTGATTTCAACTAGTATGGTGCGAATGAAGAGCAGCTGTTGAAGCGTATGCGTGTTGTGTTCCAGTTCGGCATCACCTGCACACGTCTCTACCGGCTCGGGCAAAGCAGGCACGGATGAGTCTTTACGTTGAAGACAAAATTTGTCGCAGACTCATCGATCCAGAAATATACTCCAAGACGGATTCTGAGATTGCGTGTGCACCACGACTGCAATTCCGAGGGGATCCTGAGGACACATGAGCAGTCAGGAACTCGGCTATGATGAAACAAGACGTGAAGTCACTCGAAAAAGGCGGTGCTTCATAGCGCCATCCATCAGCTACCTTTGCCAGGGTTCAGTTCAGGGATAGGCACAGTTTGTTGATCCGCCCGGCTTGTAGCACTGTTTGGAAAGACGAACTTTGTAGTGGTGTTAGGAACGGCGGGCGAGCGTCGGGCGGTCTCCCAAAACGGGGACGCGGTGTTCGGGAGGAATCTCGAACGTGCACGATTCGCATCTGGGCATGTCAGCTGGACCCTACTCATCCTCTTCTGGGGCCCATGCATCGTGGGCGGAGGACTTAGCTATATCCTCGTGCGCACCTGACAGGTCGTCGTGGAGAGAAAAAGAAGCTTCACGAAGATGCCTCTGCGTCATGTGGAGTGCTGGAGATGGAGAGGAGAGTGACGAGTTCGCAACGTCGTAGTACGAGGCCAACGATGAAACGATACCACCGTCAGGTCCGCTCCGTCCGCGAATGGCGAACAGGCCCGATCGACCGGACCACCACCTACGCGACATGGACACCTCCTCCGTCCTCAGCGACGAAGACTACGACGTCATCTCGAATCCCGGCCAGCGCTCGCTCGAGTCCAGCGTCGCGGACCTGTACCACGTCGCCGCGCATCCCGTGCACGAAATCCCGCCCACGGACGCCACCCGCGCGGCCCTCCCCACCGCGTCGCTCTCCCCCGCCGACATCCAAACATGGGTCCGCGACGTGCTCGACGCCGCCAACGCGCGCAACGGCGGCGCCCACCCGCCCGACCACCGCACGGTCCGCGTCTACCTCGACGGCGTCTTTGACGTGCTGAACGCAGGGTAGGTCCGCGCGCGCGACGGTCCCAAGCGCTCGGTGCTGATCGTCCCTCCAGACACATGCTGCAGCTCCGTCAGGCCAAGCTCGCCTTTCCTTCGGTGTACCTCATGGTCGGCATCTTTTCGGACGCGTCGTGTCAGGAGCACGGTTCCGGGCCGAGGTTCCCTCACGTAGAGCGCTGCGAGGTCTTGCGGCATTGTCGCTGGGTCGACGAGATCGTGCCTGATGCCGTGTGGACGCTCACCGACGCGTTCCTCGTCGCGAAGCGCATAGACTATGTCGTGCTCGAGGAGGGCTCCTCCGTCAACCCCGAGTTTGACAAGACAAGGTTGAAGGGGTATGATCATCTCAAAAAACTGGGTACGTTTTTCCGCTCGCGTGGTCGTGGTGGTTCTCATTCGTCTTCACGACAGGTCGTGTGATACCCACGAAGAGGACGCCTGGGCTGGCACCTGCACCCGTGGTACAAAACCCTTCTAAAATGGCCTCTGAGCCACAACCAGATGAAGTTGAAGACGGCAGCCAGGTCGATGTGGCTCAACATAAAACACCACTGGATGGACAGTCGTGAATTTATCTCTATTCTTCATTTATGAAAGATTCTTGCAGACTCCGTTACAAGTCAGCTCTACATATCCACCCGTATTATTACATGTATTGGGTCGACTACGTATCCGCCTGGCCGGAAATGTGATAGATGTCCATCGATGCTCTCTGGCGATACCGTGGAAAGCTAGTGGTTACCCCTTTGGACGTCGGTGCACGTTCATGTGCCTTGCCAGCTGGTCTGGTCTCGCAAACGCTTTCTTACACCCGTCTTCCATACATACATATGGACGCGCGCCGGTATGGGTCCGAAGCTGTCGAGCGCTCGAGTGAAATGGACGACATTGGCAGTTGTACTCCACTCACGTGTTTAGATAGATTAGAAGATTCTGAAAAAGCTCTATGGATAGGCCATGAGGGAGGGGGCGAGAACATCGCTTTGACGAGGTGCTTACTTGTCGCAGAATTTGCATTTAAATGGTCGCAGCCCGTTATGAGTGCGCTTGTGAATGGTCAGTGCACCTGTAATGGCAAAGGCCTTGCCACATCCCGGAAAATCACAGACATATGGCCCTGCATATGGTTGGTGCGAGACCTGGAGTTGCTAGTGGGACGACTCACTCTCTCGCGTATGGCGGCGCATGTGCTGCTGGAGAGTCGCCGCCTCTGAGAAACTTTGGTTGCATACCTGGCATTGAAACGGGCGATGGCCAGTGTGCGACTGGAGCCTGCATGAGAAAGATAACATGGGGCACGGGGGAATACGAACCTGGATATGTCTGGATATCTTTTGCTTGCTTGAAAACCCGTTTGTACCGTGCCTACTACAGCCCTCCCAGAAACACTCGTAACGAGCCTTTCCGGCCCCAATGTGCACGGAGGCGATGTGTGCTGTAAGGTCGTCGCAGGAGAGAAAGGTTTCGGTGCACTCTTTCCACTTGCAACTGTGGGGACCAGAGCAGTCGTGTGAAGGTGGATTAGGGGGAATGGGCGGATGACAAGCGGTGTCGGGAATGTCACTGGGACGTGGTGGATTAGGTTGTGGTGTTGCAGAAGGATTCAGACCGAGGTGATCCTGCATGAGGTGCGTGGTGAGAATAGTGAGAACATCGTCGTTGGAGCACGCAGAGGAGGAGCTTGGAATAGAAGACGGAGAGGGGAACATTGCACAATCACCCCAATGGCACGAGAGAGCCTGCGAGAGAGGATGGGGATCTCGTGATTGGACAGGTAGATTGGGGGAATGGCCTTGAGCATCTATGGCACACAGATGCTGGAGATTAACGTGGCCGACGAGTTCAGACTGACTGCTGAACACAGATCCACAGTTCGCCCACATGCAGGGGAAAGTGGGGGTGGGAATGGACTGGGGGACGAGCGGGGAGGGCGCATGGAGCTGTGGAGAGAACGGGGGAAGGTAGGGAGAGGAGGAAGAGCTAGAAGAAAGGGAGGAGTCCGAGATGAGAGCTTGAATCGGCTGGGGGACGGAGCTGGGAGAGTAAATGGAAGGCAGATCCTGGGTACAATCGCAAAGGAAGTCGGAGAGGGAAGAATCCCACTGGGTGGACGCGGGATCGTGAGACTTTCGGCCTGCGAGATAAGTGCGGTAGTCGGTGCAACACTGGAGCTGGGGGAGGTGAGGCGAGGCACGGCGAGAGAGAGGCGCACTCACGATTTCGTCGAGCCCCGGGCAGTCGTTGCAGGCCGCGGCGGTGATGCACGAGCCGTCGCAAGGGACCGCGCCGTCGGTTACGAGACAGGCCTGGGTGCCATGGTCGGGGTCGTCGCAGGCGAGGACGAGACAGCGGTCCGTGCACTCTGCGGTGAACTCGGGGATGGGACACGACGGCTGGGTGCAGCACCGATCGCACACTTGGCCGTCCATGGCTGACCTGCGTCCGCCCACCCGTGCGGTACCCACCGCGTCACGTGCATCCGGACCACCATGTTCTGGAGCACATTCGCAACGCTCGTCCCGCTCTTCTTCACCCCGCCGCTGTGTCCCCAGCACGACCAGCTGCACCCCACCGTGCATGCCCACCTCGCAGCCGAGCTCGAGGCCCACTACGCCACGCCCGGTTTCAAGCACGCCGCCTATGACGTACTCTCAGGCGCCGTCCGCATTCCGTGCGTCCATTTCTACGCATCTGCCCCATCTCATTCCTCTGCAGCACGGAATCCAAGGACGAAAGTGGTCCCGTCGGCATAGATCCCGCATGGCTCCCGTTTGCAGATCTGCACGACTATCTGCGACGATCATTTCCTCGCGTGTCCGTGTCTTTGCGTGTCTTTCTCCCGTGTCTCATTCCCCCGCCAGATATGACAGGCTGAATGTCACCACGGTCAACACCTACGGGCTCGTGTTTCATTGGCAAGGCTCTACGGACGCAAAGCCCTTCTTGGCCACCGCCCATCAAGGTCCGTCGATCCACACGCACCGCCATGATTGCTAACAAACACGTCTAGACGTCGTCCCGGTCGATCCCTCTACTCTATCCGAGTGGAAGCATTCGCCATACTCGGGCGATTATGACGGTGAGCATTCCGTCGCTCCGCCAGCTGCGCTCATCACGTCCTTCAGGCACTTGGATCTGGGGTCGTGGTACCTGCGACGACAAGGGCGAGCTCATCCAGAGACTACTCGTCGTCGACGCGCTTCTAGAACACGGCTTTTCTCCCTCCAGAACCATCATCCTCGCATTCGGTTTCGACGAAGAGGCCACAGGAAAAGAGGTTTGCCTATCGCATACTTTTCTTGCCTTGCCTAATCTGTCGGCAGGGCGCAGGTCATATTGCTGCCTACCTCGAACGAACCTATGGCCACGATTCTTTTGCCATGATCATCGACGAAGGAGGTTCGCCTTTTAGACTTTTGTCGTCCATCCCTAATCCTGTTCAGGTTCCGTGAGTGATCATAGTAACGGCGTGTACTTTGCACTCCCTGCACTCTCTGAAAAAGGCTATGCCGATATCAGTGTCGAGGTGGCTACTTCTGGTGGTCACTCCAGCATACCCCCTAAACATACGGTATGTCTCACAGTAAGCGACGTACCTCGATTAACATGCTTGTTTAGAGCATCGGATACCTCGCTCAGATGATCACAGCACTGGAGGAAAACCCTCATGTCCCTCAATTGTTGCGTACGGGAACTCCTTTCCTCTCTACCATGTGCTTTGCCGAGTACTCTCCATCTTTCCCGGACCAACTCCGCGCCGTAGCCCGTAGGGCAGTTTCCAGCGATGCAGCTCTGGATCGTCTCAAACACGGCCTCCTCAAATTGTCGCCTGCTGCCAGTGCCATGATGGGGACAACTCAGGCCGCTGATCTTATCCAAGGCGGCGTCAAGGTAAATGCTCTTCCGGAACGCGCATCGGTCGTCATCAACCACCGCATCGCTGAGCACAGGTATGTTCACACTTGACGCAAGTGTAGTAGCTCAAACACGCCTAGCTCTCTGGCCGAGCTACAACAACACCTGGTCCAAGTTCTCCTTCCGGTCGCGCGCAAACATGATTTGACACTGACTGCATTTGGGAGGGTGATTCACACCGGTCAGGCGGGCAACGTATTCATCTCGGATGATTTTGGTTCTCCTCACGGGCCATCGCCCATCACTCCTGCTAGTGGTGGCCCTTATGCGATCCTTGCTGGTACCATCAAGGCGACAATGGAGACTTCCAAGTTTTACAACGTGTCGCAAGTTGTCGTCGTCCCCTCTTTGTCTTTGGGTTCGTATTCCCCAAACTTCGTCGTTATACGCCAGACTGACTCATTCTTCCAGCCAATACCGGTGCGATCGTCTCTTTCCTTGCTGCGAGCGATTGACGTTTGGTCCTGCTAGACATGCGGTATTACTTGAACTTGACGAAGCACATATTCCGGTTTACCCCTACTACCTTCGCAGATTACTATAATGGCATTCATACCGTGAATGAAGGTGAGTCGTCTTCTTTCGAAGCGGGCACCTCTTGAAAATACCGTCCAGCATTACGGGCAGAGGCCATGATCGAGGCAGTCAGGTTCTACACTAACTTGATTCTAAACTTGGACGAATCCTCGTTGCCTTGACCGTTGCCCGAGGACTTGACTCATTTCCTAGACAGGATACCTACAAGTACAGTGCTTTTGCCATGTGAATAGTACACAAGATTCCTTGCTACCCATCCCCATTATCGGAAGAGTCGTCACTCGGTGTTTGCAATTGCTTCGATGATCACTTTGACGCCCCACGCGCCTGGATCCGGGATCTTTTGCTCCTTCAACCAGTCGCCTTCAACATATGCACTCCTGCCAGCCTTTGCGTCGATCTCCCTCGTCCTCTCTGCAGCGTCCTGTACGGCTTTGACAGCACCAGAGAGCCCGTCTGGAAGCGCGTCGACAAAGGCAGTCAACGGGTCGACGAGCGTACGCGAGGGTGGCCGAGCACGCGTATAAGTGTACAGTCGGGCGAGCGCCAATTTGAGCGCATCGCTCCAAACCTCGGCCGTGGCGACTGTAGCCGAGGAGTTCGCCAAGGACTGGGCGAGGGAGGAAAAGAAGATCCTGTTCAGACACTCAGTCGGGATCTGGAGGAAGCGACGTCGGGTACTGACGAGTACAGCGCACCGCTCGTCCCGCCCATCTTTTCCTCTGCCACGCGGGATATAGCGATCATGCTGTTGACCACGTCCTCGCCTGTGATCCCGCCCTGGTTGAGAACCTCGAGCACACCTACAGATCGATGGTCGTCAGCGATCGTGGCATGCTAGACTAGCATGGCGATTGACCAGAGGCGCCTGCACTGAGCGTAAGGCCGCAGTCTCCGTCACCTGCAATCTTGTCCATTTCCGTGATCTCGCTTTCGGCTGCCAAGAGCGCTTTGCAGGCACGCTCGATGGCACTCTCAAAGGGCCGCGCGTCGGGTGCTTTGAGGGAAGATTGGCTGCTGGTGATGGCAGCGCTGACTGGCGGCACCGAAGTCGTCTCGGAGACGGTCTTGGGCACCATCTTTGAGGACCATTTCCATCCCGGGGTATTGGGAGGGTCGTCAAGGAGAGAGAGTACGAAATCCGTAGAAAGGGGGTTGTTGGGATCGTCGTCGGGGAGCAGCAAGAGGGTGATGGAGAAACCCGGCATGTTGAGGCTCGTCTATTCCCACGTTAGTCGCGTCATGCGTGGAGCAAAGACGAACAGACCATGAATGTTCCAGCCAGGACGCGCATCGTTTGGATACCTTGCTCGTCTAGCGCACTCTTTGCCTCGCCGACGATGGCGCCAAGCTCGAGCTCACTAAGACCGCCGAGGTTATTCACGAGGAGCACGACGCGGTCGGTCCCGTTGTTCTTGAAAGGGACGAATGATCGATCGGGATCGGCGGTAGATGTGATCATCCGAATGAGATCCGGTACGAGTTTGTTGAGTGGGGGCACTGGAGAGACGCGACGATGGCCACCCT
>JBBPTU010001409.1:0-12512 GCA_038094295.1 Tylopilus aff. beelii
GCGATAACCCAGCTCCGAAGAAGCTCCCCATGTCAGCGCTCCGAGAAGCCGTCGCCATTTGAAAGGTGATCAGACCGTGCCCAAATCCTGGACACCGTGCCAACTGTTTCAAATCAGAGAATTCATATTTCGATTCGACATGATACATGACAAACTCAGCCGTAACTTCCTTCGTCTCAAACTCGCACATCGTACAGTTACAACTTCCTTACTAATTTACTTCCTGCCACGGGTGAGGCTATGTGCCGGGATGAGTTCGAAGAACTCGTCCCGGATAAGGGACGGGGAACGGATGAGAGTGACCTGTCATGAACGCAGTGTGAGCAACATTAATTCGGTGTCGAAAGATCTTTCATACAGGCTGTTCGAGTCCCTTGCTTAGTACAGCGGCTTCCAGGCTTGGCCAAATTCGGTCATCAGCCGGCCCGAACCTGGCACATTTTGCCATGCACATTAGCCCCAGAACACCGCACTCAAACAGAGACAGGCACTGACAAGAAATATCCGCCAGGAGCAGGAGTGATCCTCCATTTGGTGCCAGGTGGATGGACACTCGCGACCACCCTACTGTTATCTCCTACGTCGACGAACCTAGGATGTTTGCTTCCATCCACGACAATTTCGTAGGACCCATCACCGAGGTCATTAATCTCGAACTGGAGTGCGATGAATTAGTAGTTAGCACGCCACTCCACACAAGAAAAGGAATTCAAGAGTCCAACGGGTGATGAAGATATAGCTAACACTGAAAATGGGGGTTCATTGACGTACGGTGTTGCCGGGCTTCGCCACGGTGACGACGGGGATCACGGCTTCGTCATTATCACTGACACCGATCAGGTTTCCGTTGGAAACAGATCTGATGTAGTACAGTCCAGATTGAGGGCCACTCATTATTGTGAGAAGGATACGGAGTTTGGGGTAAAGAAATGGTGCAGACGTCCTCCACCTTTTATATGTCGCTCACCTTGTTATTATGCACCCCAGATTGCCTGTTTACAGGCCGTCATGGGGACAATAAAAAGGGGAACGAGATTCGAGGGTACCCGTGCAGTGATGCTTAGGAGTGAATGGCGTTCATTACCGCCGGTGCCACCCTGCAAGGTACTTCGGCTCGGTTCAAAGAATAGGAGCTTCGATGACTGCTCGTAATAGTTTGGGGCGAAACGCATGCATAGCTAGGTTGTATGTAATGCGAAGCGGTCTTGAAGGAATGCGTTTGGTGATCGTCGGAGTCGTGATCCTTGTGTCCGTGGTACCAAAGGACCCTGTCGATATCTATGGATTAATTGCGGTCGCCAGAGGACATTTGCAGCAGTGTGATGTTCCGCTCCAAAGATGAATAACACAGTGGATGTTGAGACAAGTAGACTGCATCCTTGTGAGTGAGAATTAGGAATCGCCAGCATTGCTTACTCCGCTCACCAAACAAACCCTCGGATAAAGGCGCAGAGTGGAGCCGAACGATACTAGATTGGTCCGTACAATTAGCCACACCATTCCCCACCCGATTGTGGCCCGGGGGTTAATAAGTTGACGTTTGACGTTTCAGCGCTGTCACGAGAGGAATTACGAACCCGTGGCGCGAGACAGGCTTTTGATCATTACCAACTCTTTTCGGCGACAGGTCGCTCCAGTCTCAGCATATTAACGGGGGTTACGCAGGCCTCGTGATAATTCCGGGCCACGCACGTTTGTGCGGTGTGTTGAAATCATCTTGGGAATGTCTGGCGTCAAGGAAGCCTTCGATGACTGAGGAACAGTTTGGAGCTAGGTCGGCGGCGATCGCTCGGCGCTGACTTGTCAACGAGGCCCTGCATTGCGCCATAGCACCTTTTATCGTCGGTGTATGATGAGATGATCGTGACACTGGTCTGGGTGGATTGACCGTGACGCGGAGTTGATATTAGAACCGGGGTACTCACTGGCACTTTTGTTCTTCCAAGGGTTGACCGGCAACCCATGACTCTATTTGAAAGTCTCACTCTTCACAGGAGGTGCACATCAAGGCCATAGGTCAACTGGTGTAGAATTTACCACAATTGCCAGCCCTGATACCCGGTGATATGTTTTCACTGAGACCTCGACGCCAAACCAAGCCGACTCGGAGCTTCCAACCTACAATTTCATGCTTGGCCCAGCGCCTGTACGATGTTGTATGCCAGACCCGAGTCGTACGTATGCAGGACGCGCCAACTTTCAAAGCGTACTATCATCGATCGTTCCTGTTCTTCTGATCATCGCATGAGTACTCTTTGACTCATGTGCGTGATCCCTCGATCGACGCCAGAGCACGTTGATATTCCCGGCGTACATCGTTATCCCACTTGGGCCTTGTTGTACCATACTGCATATGAAGGTAGGGCCTAGATCGTGGACCATCATAATAACATCAAGGTACTAGTACCTGCTCATTTGGGGAAGTGACGAAATTGGACGGTTCGAGACTAGGCCCAATGGCGTATTGCTTGATGGCATCACCCTCCACGTTAACCTCGAGGCAATCCATTTATCAAACGGTAGTGAGTAAATTTACGTGGCGAAGCGTCCGACAACGTTACATACAACAACCAAAAAGAGTCATGCACAGCAGGATAATGACTCGGTAATAATGTAACAGTGAATGCTCGGGAGAGGAACCGGTCACATGCATGGCGGACGAGATACGATCAGTAAAGGAGAGGGCTTAAGCAGTGTAGTGAGTAGTGTGGGGAATACGGAACGAGGGATGGTGTATCGATGTGGCAGAATACTCATGCAAAGAAAGCAAAGACCTGTAGACATGTCAAAGAGTCGCAGAAGGAGCGTGGCTGGTAAAAAGGGATATCAATGAACGCGATGGAGGGGAATGGTGATGGAAAAACAGTAATATAATATTAACGAATATGAGGCAAATTGATTACGAGGAGAGGTCAGTTACGGTCAATATTGCACTCCATGTCGTGGCGGGTGGGGCTGAGGATGCCTAAGAGCAGGAGAAGGCGTGGCGACTGCAGCTCGCAAGTCGTACCCCAACGACCCTGGGTCAAATGGTGAGAAAGGACGGATGTCCAAGCGAGTGCTCGATGTTGGAGACATTATTCGCGGCGGGGCAGGTGCGAGCGTGTCAAGTGGGTCGACCAAATCCACACCGAGGCCGTCGTAGTACCGCCCCCGCATATCCACTTCTTGTGTTTCTTGGATATATTCTACGGGAGGACGGGGCAACAATGGCGGCGGCGCCTCGCTCGCGGGAGTTGCTATAGCATATGGGTGGCGTGGAGGAGATGTGTCAGCTGCGTGACCATTGGCTGCTTGCTGCTCGGCTTCGTACTTGGCCCGCAGTTGCGCCTTCTCCTCGGCTGCCGTCAAGGGCCTGAAACTGTTCATGGTGGGAGGGACGGGCGGTGCGCGGGAGCCGTTGGCACGTGGAGGGGTCCGGGGAGGGTTCAATTGCTCTTGCGCTCGTTGCTGTTGTAGAAACATTGCAACTCTATCTTGTTCCTCGAGCCTCCTTCTCAAGATTTCCTTCTCCGACAGCCCAACTAGCTCCTCAGGCGGAGGACCACCATATGAAGGTGCCTTGACCGCATGTGAAGGAACGAACTCCTGTTCCTGTGGCTGTGCTTGAGCAGCAAGCGCTGCAGCGTCCTGGGCTTCTTGATGTCTCCTCAACCTTTCCTTCTCGTTCAAGTAATTGGGTTGACTGCTGCTACCTGATGCCTCAAAGGGCGGGGGCATATCAGATCCGCCAGCAGGATCCGAGCCATTGGGCTCTGGGTACAAGCTGTCATATGATACCAGTGCAGCAGCCCCACCCGAAGACCCGGCATCGGGAGTAAATTGCAGGGTCTGATTCCGATCCACGGCGAGCTTAGCCTCGTGGTAACGCTTAAGCGCTGCCTTCTCTTCTTCGGCTGAGCGATATTGGGGCACTCGCGAAGTCGATGAAGGAGGAGAGGGCGGTGCAGCACGGCCGTTGGACGTGGAAGGACGATTGTTCGCATTGGATATTGATGAGACTGCCTGTTGATACAGGGCGGCACCAGCTGAGATGGCAGGACCTGGCACGACGCTGGGTGGGAACTGTTTCTCACGGGGCCCTGGTGAATTCGCCTCGGAGCTACTGCGGCTGTGGATAGATGGGGAGGAAACACCAAACGCCTGTGTACGTCTAGCAGTTGCCTGAGCGTGTTCAAATAATTTGATTTTTTCTGCTTCTGCCGTTGGCCAGACAGCTGGTCTCGCCGAGGAGGCGGTAGGGGTAGAGGTTACACTAGATGGGATCTGATCATATCCGTCAGATACGAGATGGAATGATAAAGTATCAGATCTTACATCGCCGGCAGCCGTTGCATCTGCCATCGCAGCTGTGCCTTGTACCTTTTGCACTCTGGCCACAGCGTTGTCATACAACTTCTTCTTTTCGTTTTCAGCTGTAGGCCACGGTTTCTGAGAGGGGCGCGTGTGTAGCAGTACCTGAGGGTTGATCCCGTCTTCGGCATCCTTCTCGCTGATATTCGTGATCGTCAACCGGTTCTGTGCATTTGCACTCGGTCGCCTTCGTCCCACGACCGAGGGTCGTGGCTCGGCAACACCTTGAGCGGCATCCGCACTCGTTCCGCCCAAAAGCGGATCTTCTTGAATGCCTCCCAGCCCGCCGCGGGAAGTCGGTCGTTTCGAGGAACCGTATCCAGGGTGGTCAACGGTCGCCACTATTCTCCCCCCAGAGCTATCTCCAAGAGTTCCATGCTCATCTACATCCGGGTGTCTGTTCGCAGTTCCGTTGGGTCCTACCAACGAGGTGCTATACTGAACGGACTGTTTGGGCGGCAGAGGGGAGCGGACGTTGCTGCTGATTTCGTTGAGATTGGAGATGCGGGACTCAGCTGTCCGAGGTCGAGTAACTGAGGTGGTGATGGGTACAGTTGCCGGGCTCGAGGGGGATGTTAAGCATAGACTGGGCGCATGGCCAATCCGTCTGTTACAACCATTTATCCTAAGTTATTCGCACGAGATAGAGTGTAACAACGAACCTGATAGCTTCTTCCGATACGTTACTATGGGAGTGTCTCGGTCAATTCATTGTCTGATAAAGTAAAGGGTGCCGCTCACCGAGGCCAGTTCGATACTATAACAGGCAATTCCATCGAGACACTCTGCATCGACCCGATCCAAGCCCTCGCGACGATGACATAGGTGATGTCGATATGCCTGGCTGCATTCAATGATGTCGTCGTGTGCGTATTAGGGATCAAACATCCCAACTCGGCTTTGTGTTGTGTGCCATTATACAACGTCACGCTCAGTGGAACCTTTTGTTCCCCGATGTTGGCTACCCTAGATTGAGGTCCGCTCCGACGAGAGGGTGCTTGAGGCCCTGCGCGGAAGATGGTGGTCTCTTTCAATGTGAATTCGAATCCGCGGAGTAGGACAGGTTGAACGGCCTCGGATTTGAGGACTGCCATGACGGAAACTCGATCACCAGGTCCATAGCAGGTCCGATTGCGTTCGACCGCGAGGTGGACACCTTCTTGATGGACTGAACGAGACTCAAGCTGGGAGTAGACGGGCCAGGTAGAGTGAAGTTCGTGTTTGTCGATTATAATAGTTGTAGCTTGAGATATGACAGTCGTTTTGCGACGCCGGAAGAAACCCCTGAGAGCGGTTCGAAAAGATGAAGTACGTGTACAAGAAAAAGACCTACTTCTTTCCTAGTGTACATACAGTCGCGACGAGTTCGTAACGAATACCAGCTATGGGAATTTCGTCAACAACCCGCAGATAGAACTGCGCGCCTGATGAACTTACCACCTCTGTCTAAAGCAATGCTGGGCGGTATAGATTCCGGAATCCGGATCAAGAACGGAAGATCTTGCTATCAATATCATGACCATCAGCGACACGTCTACCCTGAAACGGGACGATCACGCACAGATTGTAGCACTGAGTAATCCTCTCCTGACTGCCAAAGGGTGATGGGACTAGGACCGACGTGGTCAAAGTACGAGTTCGCTTGGCCTCCGCCCGGTAGTGTCTCAATCTTTTTGAGTTCGACGCGGACCCACTTGGCTTTAGCGCCGGCAGGACCTACACGGACTTCCACGGCCTGCCACGCGTCATGGGTTCGGGAGTCGTGTGGTGAGCATTGGTGGTGGAATTAAATGGTTTGTGGAGGGGATAGCGTGCAAGTCAGGAGACATGCGGAGACGGGCGGAGAGGACACATACCCCTTTGACTGCAGCCTGCGGTCGGTCCCTTGCACCGGGCGGAATTCCGGGGTAGCCTGATTACCATGCATACGAGTCATTCGCACCAAAATGAAGTCCCAAACGTATGGTGAGGTGCCAATAAATTCATTGAAACATTTCACAACGTCAGACTCCTGCCGAAACCCGGAGGTACAGCCGACTCACCGACCACGAAGTCGACGTTGGGAGGTGGTTGAAGGGCACTTGACCGCAGTCAATTGGGACGGACCACAGGGAAAAGACGGCACGTACATCCTGACGTTAGACATTTTTGCTGCAGGGAGTCGGCCCTCCTAAGTGACGAGAGTTTTGCGTATACCCGGATCGAAGCGACGAAAAAAAAAGAGTAAAAGAGACTGGAAGAGGCGAAGAGCCCGACGAACGGTGATGAAGTGTTGAACAGTGATGTCGCTTGTCAGCCGAGCGTTCAAGCGTTCATCGCCGCGCACTGCCTGGCAGGTGGACAACTGGCGAGGATTGGCACCAGACACAGTCCCAAGTTTAAAGTGCCTGTGTTGCGCGCCGCTGGCACAGCCTACTCTCCCATCATTCCCAACCGGGCGCGGTCTCACACATCGCGTGCAGTAGCGCTCATCAGATCAGTATTAGCAGTGTCTACCAACAAAACCAGCCGGACAGGGTCACAGCCCACAGCGTGATGGATCAAAACTTGTACTCCTTGCCCTTCTTCATCTCCCGTTCCTTGTCCATCTTTTGTTTCTTCTTTGCCATCTCCTTCGCCACCATGTCGGAAAAGTCTTCCTTTGACCCGGCGACACCGGCCGATCCACGCGAATGCTGTTCGTATTTCCGGCGGAGCTCCTCTTCCGAGAGCCCTTCCAGCTCCGAAGCATCCAACGAAACCTCCACGCCGTTTGCCCTCCGCTGTGATGTCGGCCATCAGTCGAGAGAACAAGACCTCTTAATGTGAACTCACCTTTGTCCCTCTTTCGTCTCCCAAAACAGGTATCGGCGCTCCTGACCCTGAAGTAACAGCAGAAACATCGTATGCACGATCGCTCCCCATAAGTCCCCGAACCGAAGTTTGCTTCTCTGGAACGACCTGGTACAACGACCGCGGACCCGTGTCTTCCTCTCTCTCCCTTGACGGTGCTGTCTTCCGTAGCTCCAGGAAATCGGGCGTCTCGAGGCCTCCTGCGACAGTCGATACGACCGATGTAATGCCTGAGGGTGTTTCAAGACCCGATGGCGTTTGCAAGCCATCGGTAGGAGCAGCGACCTCGGGTACTTCCTCAGCTTCTGACTCTTCCTCTTCCTCCTCCTCCTCCTCCTCTTCTGTAAAACCGTTACTGTGAATACCCCTGTTGCGTTACAGCGATTGACAAGTGCCTACCTTCTTCGGGCTCGAGCTCGCCCCATGTATTCTTGTCTATTGGCTCACCGATCTAGAGTAATTGCGTGAATAAACAGGAGGAAACCGCGAAAAAAAATCCATGTTACGTACATTAACATCGCTGACTTTGGGCAATACACCAAAGACATCGCCATAGAGAGGCCGGTTGTACTCGTCCAGTGGAGGTTTTCCCCAACCGCCAGGATGGAACCCCCACTGCGCGCCTTCCGGTATAGGCGCGTTGAGACCTGGTATACGAAGTGTCGGATAGCTTGGCGGAGGCCCAAATCGCTGCATGCTAATGAGCCACGGCGGAGGCGCCAATGGTGGGATGGACAATGCTTCTACAAGCTCCGGCGACAAATCTCCAGGCCGCTTCTCCTTCAAGGATGTCTCAAACTCTTTACCCTCGTAATACCTGGTGGGCGTGTCAAACCAACAGATTACCATAGTCGAAAAACACTCACATCTCCCCAAAGCCCGTAACCACAGGTTTAGTTGCGAATTTGAAAAATGCATCGTGCAACTTCTGGTAGTCGATATCCACCTTCCCCATCTTGGGCTGAACACGTTCTCTCGTCTTCGCTTTGAGTGACATGTTTGCCTCCTTCTCTTTGATCGCGTCTCTCATGGTGGCAATACCAGTATCTGCAATGTACGCCGGCAGTTGAAATGGTGGTTTTTCGATACCCCTCTTCCCCTGCAGATAATCTCTCTTGGCACTCCAATGAGCAGGGATAGGTACGGTATTCCTATAGCACTTGAGGTGTAAGAGTAATCGTGGATCCGCTGCAGATGGATCAGTCCACTCCACCGCTTCAGGTTTTGGAACAAGCTGTTTGAGTTCGGCGATGGTGAGTCTGGACAGCTTGCGCTGTTTCTTTCTCGAAAGAGGCTTTTTTGGCGCGTCTGATGCATCCGAACCTGCGTCGGACGCCATGTCATCGTCCGAGTAGATAATTTCGCCTTTGGTGAGCTCGGAGCTCTTTGCCTGGACGGGTGTCAGCCTGGTAATTTCGTAAAGTTAGGTGAGGAGAGACGCGCCTCCGAGTAGTCAGTAGGGGCCTGGAACTTGGCAAAGATGTCGGAAAAGGCCTCAAAGGCCGAGTCTTTGACGTCCAACTGCTCGACTACGTACTCGACACTATCCGCAAAGTCGACCTTGCGCCCCGTTTTCACGGCGCCATTGGGTTCCTGATACACGGTCCGCCGTCAGCGCGCGCACCTCACACATGAACAAAGACGAGACTCACGGGCGTCGTCTGGTCCGAGGCGGCGGCCTTCTTCTGCTTTGCCTTGGCGCGGCGTAGCTGATTTTTGGATTTAATGGCCTTTGAGTTGGTAGTAGAGGTTGCAGTTATACCGTTCACTGCAGTGGGCATCGTTGCGATAATTTCCTCTATCAAAGAAGGGTTTCGTCGCTGTCGTTGTACGGTTCGAGGACGTGCGTGACGATGACGAGCGGGTTGCCGACGTCGAGCTGGGCGATGAGCAAGCCGGACAGCCAATTTCTGGAGTATAATTAAGTAATCAGAGGGGTCGTCGGGGGGTCAGCCAGAATCACGTGCTAGTGGGGTTTTTCCACGGTCCCGGCCGAGGCGAGTTTCCACCTTTCTTCCACGCTTCAACGACCCGATGGCAAAGAAAAAGAACAAGCAGGTCTGTGTTCATTTCCCTACTCCAAGACGTGGGTCAATCTGACCAGATACGACCAGATCATCCGACCATGGTGCTGGTATTGTGAACGAGAATTTGAGGACGAGAAGGGTGCGTTTTCTTCTGAGGATGTGGGCGTCGTACTCACTTTTTCTGCCGCAAAGTCCTCATGCAGCACCAGAAAGCTAAGCATTTCAAGTGCAACATGTGTCCTCGTCGGTTGAACACCGCAGGAGGTCTCGCAGTTCACATTCAGCAGGTACACAAACTCGAACCGGAAAGGTGAGCGGCCTTGTTCCCCTCGATCCCTTACCGATTGTACATCTACTTATTTCTCGTAGCCTTCCACGAATTGAAAATGCCCTCCCTGGTCGCGATGGCTATGAAGTCGAAATCTTTGGCATGGAGGGTATTCCAGCGCCCGACGTGGCAGACTATAAACGTCGCAAAGAGATAGAACTTGGCCTCGCAGCTGGTTCAATTTCTCAACCTCAGCCAAAACGTCCTAAAGTGGAGAATAAACCCCTGTCAGAAGAACAACTTCGTGCGCAACTTGAAGCCCACAAGGCACTCATGGGCGCTAGTTCTGGTGACCCTACTTCGACCACCGCCCCGAGTACATCGGAGGGCGGAGCGGTGTATGGCGCACCGCCTCAGGCGTATGCCGCACCCCCCATGCCTATCATGCCTCCGCCTCCTACGGGAATGTCGCCACCCCCTGGAATAGTTCCTGGTGCGCCGTCCTTTGTCCCTCCAGGAGGTGCGCCTCCGCCAGGGGGATTCCCCGGTGTGCCACCCCCAGTTACTTCCCCCTTCCCCGGTATGCCCGGTTTTCCACCTGGGTAAGTCCACCTTTTACTTACAAGGTTTGTTTGGACTTTTTTTAATTCATACTGACAATTTCGTCTATCATTTGTTTGTGTGGTATGACAATATCTTAGGCCCCCACCACCTGGGTTTCCAGTTCCTCCTCCAGGTATAATGCCCCCACCTGGTATGCTCCCTCAAGGTGCGCCCCCCTTCCAGCCAGGAATCTCTCGTCCGCCACTCGGGCCTCCTCCGGCATTCGTCCCTGCTGCTTCGCCTTTCCCTACATCTGGCATGAATGGAGCTGGGACACCAAGTACTCCTGTTCCAGGGAGCGGTACCTCGACACCGGCGCCATACGGCAAAGCTATACCGCCTACCGGGTCAGTGTCTGCCCAAAATCAGCCCCCGCAGCTTGTATTACCAAATCCAGCATTGGAACAAAAGTATACTCCTTTCAAGAAGAAGACAGAGCTCAAATATGCGGACCCCAATTTTTCACCCGTACGTTTACTTTCTGTCGTCGTTGATGGGTGCTGATCGAGACTGGGATGTTACTCAGGAGGAGAAACGTGCACATACAGCAAAATATTACTTTGCCAAGAATACAACAAATGCAGCATCGTCACCGTCTGCAATCGCAGGTCTTGCTCCAGAGGAGATGAGAGGGAAGAAGCGTGCGAGAGCCGAGGACTTCCTGTAGTCGGTCTCGGTCTTATTTGCGAGATTGCAGGTCGCGATGAGTGGATGGTTTTTTTCAGGTTTCGGGTTCAGGTCATGTTGTCGAGGGAAACAACTGGGAAGGGTTGGGATTTGAGAGATTTGGTGTGGCGAAAGAGGCACGATGGAGACTTGATGACCCAGTCCGTCCCATCCATTCTTGATGTCCGCTCCCCGCGCTTTCTGCACTCATCTAATCTTCGTCTTTCCTCCACCCACCTCCTAGTGGTACGTTCTCAAACTTGACATGATGCTCAATGAAAAAAGAAATGTATGCTCATGTGGTACGGACCTCGAACTTCTTATCGTCTGTCTCACGTCTTGTTTTCCCCCGTCATTAACCTGGGTACCAAAGCGGCGAGCGTTACCAATTGTTGTGACACGGTCGGTTTGGTCTATTACGGTTTCCCTTCTCGTTCGTTCCGCTGTTCGGTCTATGTTTTTATTGTCCTTTTAATATGAATATATACCACTGCTATACCTAGTGTGAACCCGCCTCGATCAGTACAGGCTGCGAGAGTTTAGACCGCTCCGCACTTTGCTTCCTCTGATCTGTGCCAGTGGACTGCCTACTTGCTATATATGTAACCATGATACAACGGGTATGCACACGATACTGTACAGCCGAGATTACGTCAAGTCGGACGGCGCCCACAACACACAGCGTCCACTTCCGTTGCCTGTTGCGCACCTCTCCACAACGTTCGGATGTGAACACGTGACAGCCTGCGTCGCAGTAATCCTAGCGCCGATCCGTGCCTCATCAGCAACGCAGCCCGAGAAAAGAATCAAGAAGAAACGCACAGCGCCGGGTCTGATAGATTGGCGACGAGTTCTCCCTACCTCCAAGTCAGTCGCATCAATCGACACCACTGCAGAACGACGTACCTTGCACGTGTAAACGTGGAGGGCGTGGTCCATACTCCCGACCTAGCATGCGCGACATACGCGTCGGTGCGACGGATACAACCATGCGAGACGCTACGTACCGTAAAGTGGGGGTACACGTCCGGATTGGGACTCCACACCGCGCGCAGCGGGGTCAACCATCGTCCCTGTCACACGTCAAACACAGGCCCGTCAAACAGCTAACACATGCCGCTCACCGTCTGACAATTGTGCTTCACCCGACTAAATGGGGTGAACGCGGGAAAGACGGGGGACGCGTCATACTTGCCCGCATCGATCTCCCAGACTGTTTCTGCGTCGTCAGCGCTGCAAGCACGGATAGTCGATCGCACGCACGTCTCAGGGTGTCATCGTAGCTAGTGCTCACGATACTGCGACCTCTGGGATCCCAGTAGGCCGAGGTGACGGATTTCCCGTGGGCGTGTTCTCCGCGGAGCACGGTGCTCCCTTTCTTCGACTCGGTGAATTTTTGGACTTTCTCAAAGTCGAACTCGAGTGGTTCGTCAGGAGAACGTTTTGGAGGGGAGGACAGCGGCACCCCAAGGGCATCAAGCTTTCGTGTGTCCCATATCCTGTGCGCGCGCTTGGATCATGAGTGTGAGGTGGGATGCAGATGTGCGTACTTTAGGACCCGACTGTTCGAAGCCGTCAAGATTAGGTGAGGACTATTTGGATTTACACTGACGCTCCCTATCTTTTGATCTGACAGGCCGAACCAGCAAGCACGGCTAGGACCTTCACGAAGGTCAAGATGGGTAACGCCTCCGGAAACATCAGATATCCACATTTCATGTCCGGAAGGGATTAGATCAAGTGATGTAATCAGGACATCTGAC
>JBBPTU010001410.1:0-12506 GCA_038094295.1 Tylopilus aff. beelii
TGCTGCTGAAGCGGAGCGAAGCACACGCCAAGATCGTCCCGTCAAATTGGATGAAAGCCTTGCAAGATGCAGAAGAGGTACTCCTCTGCTCATAGGTTCGCACATAGGATCTGACCGTATGTACGCTTCTACCAGGCAATCAGAATAGACCCCTACCAGCCGTGGGGCCATGACAAAAAGCACGAAGTGCTGTATGCACAGCGTCACTTCACTGAAGCGGCTAAAGCGCTGGATGAGATGATTCTGTGTCTTTCGGATTCTCGCGATAAGAGGTCACAAGGTAAAAATCTGTCCGATCTAGTACTGTCATTGTAACTGAGATATTCCATCGACAGGACTTCGAGAAACGGGCGTGAGTGCTAGGGAGACGAGGAAAATTGTCCTTGATGTTGTCGACGAAACGCTTGCGCTGCCACGGCCGCTGATACTGATAAACACGGAAAGTTTGCATCTCTGCGACAAAGAGAAACAGAAAGAGGCGTTCAAGGCGTATCCCCGGTACAAGAGATTCATCTTATCGCCGACGGCAGAGGTCAGATCTGATGGCCCGTGGAAGGAAGAGATCAAGCAATACTTCGACTATACCACGTTTTCCCACACATGGGAAGACAAGGGCGAACCCGTCTTCCGCGACCTTGAATCCATAGGGGTGGATCGGCTTGCAGATTCGTTCCCTAATAAGAAGCTGCAAACGTTCTGCGAAATATCCAGCAAACATAAGTTCCTGTGGGCTTGGAGCGATACAGTTTGCATTAAGAAGGAGGACAGAGAAGTGTTGAGCTTGTCGCTCCGCTCCATGTATCGATGGTACACGGAGTCTTCCCTCACGATAGTTCATCTCAAAGGCGTTCTTGACGCGCTGGGTGTCGATCTCGACACGCTCTTGGCTATGTTGGACGACGAGCTTGAAAAACAGCTGCAAGGGTTCGTTGACTGCCGGTGGAATAAGCGTGCATGGACCCTGCAAGAGTACTTCGCGTCCAAGGTCATCCATTTCTATACGGAAGACTGGAAACCTTTCCTCCCCATCCATTACCCGGACGCTAGCCTTATCAACCACAAGTACCTTCGTCCTATCCAGCGAGCCATGGAACTAGTTACTAAGCTCAGCGCGGATCGTCTTGCTGCTCTCAAACCCGGGTCTGAGAACGCCCGTCAGAAGCTCAGCCTGGCTTCGATGCGCGCGGCCACAAGGAGAGAAGATATCGCTTACTCTTTGTTGGGAATATTCAAGGTTACTATCGAAGCCATCTACGGCGACGACGAAATACCCCGTGCGCTCGGTCGTCTCTTGGAGGCGTTGCTTACCCAATCTGCCGACGTCAGTATTTTAGCTTGGACGGGAAGGCCATCCGAATACAACACTTGTCTTCCCGACGAACTCGCCGTATATCAGACGTCGGATTCTGAGTACATTCCCAGTCAGAACGAGGAGACAGAGTTGGGAGACAAGCTGGGGGACATGCGTTCGAGCATGTCCGAAACGGACTTCAAGGCAGCCATAACGCTCCACGACCAGCTACTCGACGCCCCACCTCCAGAACTCCACCACGGTCGTCTCAAGTTACCTTGCATCTTGTTCTCCGTATCGTCCATCCACAAAGACGTGTCCCCTAACAGCTACACCGCCGAGGTACCACTACTTGGAAAGGTGGAGATCAAGACGCAGGAAGACCTGCCCGGGGCGCGCAACATGTACCTCGTCCACCCATGGTTCAAGACGTCGCTGGAACCGGGCATTCCCCTGTCCGATTCCGTACGACGCACCAATGCGCTGAAGCTGCTCGCTTCCCTCCGACGGAAGTTTGGCGCGCTCTTGTTGGCGTGGACCACGCGCGACTATAACCGTATCGCTACGGACGCGCTCATCAGGGTGCAGGTTCCAGAGACGGTGTCGCCGAGCCAGCTTTCGGAAAACGTACGGGTGTTGTATATTCGTTGAGGGACGTGACGGTCGTAGTGGACTTGTCCGATGGTGTGATTACTTTTCGTCGCTTTCCTTGTCGTTTCGTGCTGTCGATGTTTTCGTAAACGTATGTCAATTCTACCTTGCAGACGTTTGAACCCGTCCATATTGTAGAGTGACAATGCGTGGGACACTGTCGGGCGAGCTGTGGAGAACCTGTGCCATACCCATGCGGCCTCTCACTGCAACCTCTATGAATCCCGCTGTCGCCTTGGTCTCAAATTAGATGCCTCGAGCACGAGCTAACACTGAAGGCTGCACACATCCTTGAGCGGAAAGTTAGAGGCGCGAAGTCTTTGTTTCAAGTTTTACAGTCATCGATATCTCCAGTTCGTCGAAGCCTAGCAAGGGGCTTCATAAACACGTACTCTAGAAGCTTGGAGTGATGTACGATGGGCCCTTTCCGTCTCTTTATCATCGAATTGTTCGGCTCTCAAAGGGGGCATTCTTGACTTGACGGAGGTGCTTCAGAGCAGTGTATTCTTCGGAGTTTTTAATCTCATTACGGAGATTTTCTGATAGGAGGGGGTTAGTATCTATATTATCTTGAGGATCTCCCTATACTCACCATTCTTGCACAGTTCATACAAGGCAGTAGCAGGCGCTAATAGGTTTGGATGCTCTTGAAATGAATCGTCCGCAGGTAGGAGTAGCATCTTCACGATATCGGCCAAGCGTGGCCGTATCGCCTGCTCGCCGGCCTCTGATTAATTCGTCAATAACCACAAACCAGTCTATCAAAATTTGAGATGCGAACGCCTACCAGTCTGAGCCAGTGCAGCGAGAATTTTGATACCTTTCCTCTGAGTCCTCTGATCCTTGCTCAAGTAGACTATGCCAGTATTCACGCGGGATTTCAAATCCAATGAACTTTCCTTCGCTAGAAACAAGTCAGTCATGTAGGTGCTGCAGTGGACTAACATACCAGTAAGGATGTCGAGGGATATCAAGCTCATACGAGTCTCATGGTGATCACCTTCAAGCTTTTTCTCTAAAATAGTGATTATATCGTGATCCATCAATTGCCGTCGTAGATTGTCTAGAGAAGTATTAGCACAAGATGTAACAGGGTATACTGACTCAGGGGCTACCATTTGCCATAAGTTCACGGAAAATACCGAATCCTTCAACTCTGCCAACCGCATCGTCGAAGCACCCTTTGTCGAGCATAGTTTTGATGTTGTTTATTGCATGTGCAAAATTGTCCGGCTTCCACATTTCTGGTCGGTTTTTTTAGCCGGATAGACTGGTGTACGAATAGTGGTGCGTGCTCACCAAGCTTCAGACACGTCTTCAGTGCATAGGCTGCCAGCAAGGAGGTATCCTTGCGTCCCAACTGCCTTACGAAAGTCTCCGCGATGTTCTTCGCCAGGCAGAAGTCCCGAACTATCGAGCCTGATTTGCTCAGCTAGTTACGGACCACGATTACTCCGGGAACTCACATCCGCAGAGTTTCGGCAATGTCAAGGTCGCCACAGTACGCTTCTGAGCATTGCTCAATTCGAGGGCCTGCAAAAGCTTGCACATAACTACGTCATTCGCGTCAAGAGTGCCGGACTCTGACACAACTCAGCCACAGAAAGGATGTTCAAGAATCACAATATTCACCATTGACTCGAAATACAGGGGGTAAATCAAGGTTTGGGTAGGATGGAGTGGCAGTTCCTATTCAGGATGGGATGTCACCAGTGCAGACTGGGCCAGTATGGCACTCACCATCGGCCTTCAAATTGGATACAGGTTTTGACTTGGATGTGGTAGTGAGATCGGAAGAGGCACTATCTGCTTCTTTGTGCGACCCATGGTGTGTTATGAAGGCCATCGTAAACCACGAAAGGCGCTTACCGTCATCGGTATCAGGTATATCTTCCGCGTCTAATAGTGGGAGGGTGGAGTGGAGATAGCCTACAATATTATAAAAGTGGAAATCATCAGCAACATTTTCTAGAACGAGTTAGGCAATAGATCATGAGTCACATGTGGATTCGCAACCTACGTTGCTCTCCCAACGCGACTAAGGCCTCCACAGCCGCCGAACCGACGGGCACTTTGCGGAATCTTGCCAATTGGTGAACCTTAGACTTCAGCCCCTCGCGGAGTTCCGTCATTTGGGCTGGCGAAGCGTATCGGGCGAGAGTCGCAACCATTTTGAGCGATGCAATCAAATGGACACGGACTATCACGATGTAAATCAGCGAAACACAAGGCCTCGGATATGATGCCGTTACCAGTTACGTCCAGTGACCTGCTGAGGATTGTTGTTCCACTTTGAGTTTCGTCAGAAGTTGCAGCGAGCTGATCGATAATATAGCCTCTTTTTCCCTCTACAAAAATGAGTATGGACACCACTGTGCATCAACTCGCTTGGTTACACACCGTCTTGCATGAGACAACATAGGCTATCCGCTACCAACGGGAACAGGTTCTTTCTGCGGCTCTTAGCAGTATACTCTAGTGCGCGGATGAGGCCACTGATTACTTCGTCGTAGGCAATAAAATGTTGCCGAAGTTTTTGGTGCCTCGATGAAAACCGTATAACGTAGAAAACTTGCGGATAATACAACTCATTGACGGGAGATAACATGGCCTCGAGAGATTTTCTCGCGTCCTCTAGTGGTTTCGAGTATGTCAAGTCGGAGGAGACCTCAGCAGATGAGTATGCTATAAGGGTGCGTAAAGTCAAGGTGACACTCGGGGAAGATTATGCGAGGTATAACCTACATATCGTATCGTGTATCACTGTGAGAGTGAACTTTTCGAGATGGTGCTGCTTCATCATAGTTTCGCTCAACCACCCTGGTATCGGTATGTGTTGAGTTTGTTTAGTGTCTAACCCTAGAGAAACACATTTTTTGTGGCAGGGATATAGATGTTCACAACTTACTGAAATCGAGAAGGAGTAACACTTCCCAAATTGAATTTAGCGCTTTTTCTTGATCGCGGAGTAACGATGTCAGCAAGCGCGTTGTTGCATTTTTGTCTAAGAAATCGGATCTCCAGGATTCAATCTTACGCCGGCCGCCCGAGTCCATCTGAGGCATCGTCGGAATATGGACACCGCATGGGAAAGTGGCCCGCGGAGTGTACACATCTCCTGGGAGCGCGGAGGAGTGCATGTATTGCCCAGGAATGACCAAGCGAGGGCAGCACAGGTGGCGTCTGCAAGGAATGATTAGTGAGTGGTAAACTGATTCAAAGAAGTCATTACCTCCACCCATCTTTGCCCGTACCACTGAATGATACTTGGTGATGAATTGGGATGTACTCCAGAAGTCTCCACCAGATGGTCATCGAATCAAGTCTACCAAGATCCACGTCTTCTGGATTCCACACAAACCCTTTTGACCTGAAATTGAGGCCTTGCAATTTGGCTTCCCGTTCCATCCACACGAGTGGCACATTTCCAGCATGAATAGGGTTATCTAAGTCTTCATCGCTCAGGGGGTTAGGAATGACTTCTTGATGCGGTCTGCTGATGCCACCGCTGTGATTAAGAATGGATCAGCCTCATCACTCATAAGGAATCAAGATCAACCCACACATCGCCATGGCAGCCTGCAAACCAGAATTCTTTTACGTCGCCGAAAGGCTTTGAGCTTTGTTCATGTGCGTTCATCTCCAAGAAGTACTCTGGCATGAATTTAACACGACGTTCATCAAGAGCAAGAGCATGTCGGAAATGGCATGCATTTGTCACGGATGCAGAAGCAGTAACATTGACATGTTGCTTGCGGAGACCCAAGGAAGATACCGTGTCCCTGATTCAAGTGACCGTAAGCTTAGGGCACTTTTAGGGTGAGGAAATGACTCAACCCACCAGACTCCTATGAAGTGAATCCTCACGTCAGCGTGACAGAAGTTCTGCTTGAACTCTGTTGCCAACCTCCTGGTCTCCGGGTTCTTGGGGTCAATGGCAAGGTAATGGCGATAAGCCCTATTATAATACACTCAAGAGGAGGAGCTTGTGCGACCACAGAGGAGACTGACTGTTCAACTCGATCCTCATTCTTCCGCAATAGACCAACCTGTGTCGTGTGCATGAGGGTATAGACACGATAAATATTGAACCTACTCACCTCGTGTACCATGCCTGCGAGTGCCCGAACCTGGTATGCCCCTCTAGAGAATCCTGCGATGTTTAAGTCATCACTACCGTCTACTGGAGCCGGTAGGAAACATAACTGTACCAAACATATATATTCGGTCGCCTTTCTGATATCTTTCTATCAGCCAACGATACGCATTCTTGACATTCATCTCCACGCTCCTGGCATGATTGGTCTAAACATCCGTCGAATTTACATGCCTGGGAAACGAACCAAGCCACTACCATGTCGAATCCATTGTAGATCATCTTTCCGGTGCCAGGCAGTAAGTCGTTATGTGCGCCGATCCCTTCAAAATACGTTTTGTTCTGCAGAAGGTCAGAAGTGTCATTGTCGGGCATGGCTTCGTAAAGTTTTCTGACGTTCGTCTTCTGTTAGACGCTCGTTAGCTTTCGAGTATCATCACCCAAGATTATTCACCTCAGGACCGGGCTTGTTCGACGTACCGTCGATAAAGAGGGCGAGGTTTCTTGGGTTGATCGACTTGGACGCGCTCCCGCATGTAGGGCATTGGTACGGCTGAGGCGCCAAATTTTGAGCCGACATTGGCAGTGATCAGATCCGGTGGAAGATGAGATGGTGTTCATCTCACAGAATATGAGTCTTTATGTAGATGCGCCAGGCTTGCAGGCACTTCCATAAGCGCCGTCTGTGCCGGTCGGTCGGAGGTTACGCTTTACCCGTACTCATGCTATACAACGAATGATTCGGCGCTCATCATCGTTTCTACCCTGAAGACCGCCTCATGGCGGCTACACCCGGCGGGCAAACTGGTACCCGGGCGCAACTTCACCGCTTCTCATGCTCTGCTTGGGTCAGATTGGTGACAGTTTTCTAGAAACCTTGAAGAGATGCACTCTACCAGTTCTGGTCATTCTTGGTCACGCAAGTTCGCAACACCCAGATTGGAGGGCGACATTGAGTGCAATTTATCAGCCACAGGTTCTTCTCTAGGCGCGTTGGAACCGAGCAGATATGTTAGCGGAAGGACATCTGGGCTCCTGCGAGCTCATTAGCGCGCGCGCAAACACAGCTCGTCATATAAGTTATACAAACCATTCCTGGTGTCATACAGGAGGGTGTCATATAGGAGGGTCGCTATCCCCGAGCGCTTGTAGCTGCGCAGCACCGTAGGAACGATCAGCGATATATCCTGAGCGGGAGAATTCTGGCCAAGCAAGGCAATAATTCATCCGATCTGGCGGAATTTGAGGGAACCCTTTACGCAATTAACGCCCGATTCATTGCATCGGAGCCGGTCGGACTGAACCTGTCTTCAATAAGTAGCGCCGAAAGAACGGACTTATCAGTACACTTACCACTCGCCTATGCTAGCGGGCCACAGGAATCCTATCCACCATGCGCTGCCGTCCGAAAGAAGATACACTTACTGGTGGACTACACCGGTCACCAGTGCCGGCGGCTTACAGGAGTATTGAGTTTATGATATACTGAGGGTTTCTCAGGCCTAAAGCATCGACATCTCCCACAGTGCTACATGTGATATATATGATCAGAAAGAAGCACTTTGTGTGCCTGCAGCTCGGCTGCGCTAGAGTGGTGCTGACCTAAAAGTGGGCGCTCTGAACAGGTGATGAGCGGCAGAGTACTGATTTTTCTCTGAGGCTGTATCTTTTTATATGTGAACCGAGTGCCTTGTGGCGCCAGCCCGCCCTGCAAGTTCAAACGTTCAGTTCCGCCTCTGCTTCGCTCTCATCATTACCAGTAGTAACTTACAACCATGGACGACCGCTTGTCGGTCATGCTAGATAACATGGTGACTGTTGTGGACGAAGGCCATTCGTACGATGGCATCGTGTCGGTCTCGCAGACGGCCCTGGATGACTTTGGACGTCGACCAGGGCTAGCTGGCTGGATCAACGATGGCGTAGTACGTCTTTTGATGTTTTTTATAGGTGACAATTGACATGGGACCACGCGGTTTTTAGGAGTTACTTCAGACGGCAAAAGAGGCCCTTGCGAAGAAAACGACGACGACGAGTAGGCGAGTCATTTCCTAGTCGTTCTATTTAGTCAGTTAAAGTATTTGAATCATTTCCAGACCCGCGGGCAGTAACAATTCCAGTCGAGTCGACGTTAGTAACACTGACGCGAAGGTTTGCAAGCTGCAACAAAAGGTTCATTGAGGCTAACAAGGGTCGCTAGGCCATTCCTCAGGATGAAAGGTGTTTACTAAAGGATGGAGGAGATCAAGCTCAGCATGGTCGCAGTGCTACTCCAAACGATAGGGAGACATTACCGGGGAACAGTAATATGCGATCTCCAAAAGCTTCAGGTACAGGCCAGAAATCTCCAACGAAGAAGGGTGGACAGGTTCTCTAGAGCATTACACACCCAGGTGCAGGTCAGAAATACCCAAAGAAAGATGGTGGATGGGTACCCAAGAACGCTGCGCACCTGGATTTTGGCCACGATTCATCAATACTAGAGAACGAGGCAGCTACTCACTCTACAAGTGCTGAGCGGGAATCGACAAGGCAGGAACGTCAGCCCGACCTTTCCCAACGAGGAAAACATCCTGGGAAACCAGGGGAATTCGCCAGGGCTCAAGATGACGTAGTAAGGCACCCGCACCTAGGGAAAATGAGGGAGGAGAGAAAAGGCAGAGAAGAGGGTAACCTAGTTTGGTCAAGATGACGTAGGATGGATATTACGGACTTGGCACATTTCTTGTCTTTCCTTGGCCTTTTGTGTGCTACATGAGGTTGTCACTCGTCTAGTCTATATAGATGATCGAGGAAGTTAGTTGAAGTCATTTGGATATGCAGTGCCTATCATTTTTAGGTACCCGTCATCTTGGGTACATCATGATACTCGTCTTGTCACTGACGAGTCTCCTTGTCGCGTTCCTCGAGTTGTTTGATTGGACCATAGGTGCAGTTGACTGGCCAATAATGTATGACATGGCCTCCCAGGAACCCTGGACACTTTATTGAAGTTCATTGAGCAGCAGGTCAGCTTGAGAGAAAGGAGCCTACTATGTTATTCCCACGCGAGTCGAATTTCTACCGTTTACGTATCTCTCATCTACCAGAAACGTTGTGCCAAGTAAGACCTTGGTTTGGTTCATTGTCGTCCCTGCTGCTATTGGCGGGACCACAATGTCCCTCACAGAATTGACGTCTCACGTCGAGGGGACCCCTTCGTTGCCACTTTTCCGTACTACCGAATCATTCGAGCGCGCTGTTGCTCACGTATTCTTCCTTGTCGAACATCCATACAAGAATGATTGGACTGTTGAAAACGACCTTGCACTGGCTAGTGCGCCGTGTGCCGCTGCCCATGCCTATGCCAAACACGTCCATGGCACCTCTGAACGAGACAAGATCAGTAGTATCGTGTCGCAAAGATGCCCGACAACTTTCGAGCTTCCATCCGGTCTGAGCATCTGGAAAAAGATCGTATTATCTCCCACTACGCGGAATGGGGACCGGAGGTACATCCAATGCTGCTCCATAAATCCATACTGACAGTCTAGATATATCATTACGTTCTTCGCCCGTCCCCAAAACGCCGCGGTCATCCTCACGAAGCTCGAGAATACCACGTTATTCGAGTCCCTTGAGGTGACCCCGAGCAAGGGTGCAGTAGAAAAGACGCCGGGGTCGTTGGTATGCTCGTATCCCTGGTGAGCTCTCGGGACATCAAACGAGCTGTTGGCGACAACTTCCATTCGGGCTGGCCAGCTTCCTTTCTCTTTCTTGCGCTGTTGATACCGAGCCTTTTCGCTTTCCTCACACCTACTCAAATTACATCACTGGACTTGCTGACATCTTGCGAAGGATTGGTTAAACAGAAGATTTTATTGCCATCTCCAAACGTATTTTTTGGGCTGACTGGCGACGTTCTACTTGGAGGCTTCTCATCAGAGTCGCAATCCAAAAAAGTCTGTTGAGCGTTCTTCTGCTGGACGCGCTTTCTATAAACGATTCGCCGTTTCCTACGGTCTTCATCTCATGCCAGCAAAATTTTACGCCTGCTAAGCAAGTTTGGTCCCTCTGTTCCAGATTGGCTTTCCGGGATGGCATTGGGGACATGCATTCACCTTGGGGAGATTCTCTATGCTAGGTGGACGGAGCCGAGTACCCGCCAATCCCCATTCCGTAATCTCTTGCAAGGGGGACTCGTCGAAGGTACAAAGCTGTCCCTCGTTTACAACGCAGAGTGCATTCGCAAGGCCATGATTCCAGATACTCTCCTTTCGATCCTAGCCATGCCCGTCGTGGAACCCTCGACGACTTTCTGTCTTTAGATGGATCCTTTTTGATGAGGCATTTTAGCACGCAGTCTATCCTTCTGTTCTCCTACCTTTGGCTACGTCGTCGCTGCTAGCCGTTCATAGTCTGTTTTTACCGTTGGAGCGGGGCGGTCCGTCTGGTCAGGTCAGTCGGGTCGGTCGGGTCGGTCGGCAGTGGCTGGGGTCCTGGCGTAGTGGCTGGAGTCCAGGCAGTAGGTCGTAGGTTCAGCGTTTGTCGTAGGTCAGCATAGCGTAGAGCCTCGCCGCGTGCTAGCAGCGGTCTGCCCATGGCCTCGCCCTCTCTCTAGCCCCTCTCCACCGTACTCCTATCTGATGTATTTCTGTCTATGTCATGCTTATGCTTATCGCGTTGCGCATTGTTGGGTAGATAGATTCACTGTCTACAAGCGTGATTTGTGCAGGGGATCCTTGCTGTACGCATCTTGCTCTCACCTTTTTTTTTCGGATTGACTCGGATACGCCCGGTCCTGACTCCTGAGACGATTGCACAGCTTTTGGTTCAGATCCAGTCCCATGAAGCAGAGACGATACGTCCTTGTAACTGCCTATTTGGCAGGAACCACCTCAGGCTACTACTTCAAACCGAATGAAAGGGACATTATACTACAGCCTGCCGCGTCGCGAGACTTCACTTGCCAGTGGGCCGCGGCTTCAGGCCGCAATAATAGCCTTAGCCAACGAAACGTTTACATAAAATTGGAACCGGCGATGCCAGCACCAACAAGCGCTCTGGCGCCTCGTGCTCACACCATAACCTCCCGCCGACCTTTGAAGGGCCTGGGTATTTCTCGTCCGGATCGAGGTGTGTGCTGCTGTCCTATTCACCACGACGACGCTGACCAGCTGACTTGCCAGCGTCAACATCTTCTGATCATCGTTCGAACCCAGGGTCGGTGATAAGGTATCTTACCGGGTACGTCGTGTTATCGTGGAGTCAGTGTCCTCCGTCCCAACGACTTGACTTTAAAATAGTATGCGTCTACTGAATTCGAGGTCGAAACAACTCGAACTATTACACCGCTATCCACCACCCAGCTATGCCATCGTCTCCCATCGATGGGGCGATGAATCGGAAGAAGTGCTCTTTACCGACATCGGCGACGCAGAGCGTACCCAGCGCAAGGGCAGGGGTTACGAGAAGATCCTAGGATCTTGCCACCAGGCGCTGGATGACGGCCTCGACTACGTCTGGCTGGATACCTGCTGCATCGACAAGAGCAACAGCACGGAGCTCGGCGAGGCGATCAATGCGATGTACAAGTGGTACAACAAGTCCGAAGTCTGCTATGCCTACCTGCACGACGTCAGCGATGCGTCCGAGTTCACCGACAGCGACTGGTTCACGCGGGGGTGGACCCTGCAAGAGCTGATCGCGCCCAAGAAGCTCAAGTTCTTCACTAGAGACTGGATGTTCATCGGAAACAGGGAGGATTTGATAGATCGCATCGTGGAGCGGACGGGGATCGGTCGCGATATACTCAAGACGAGCTATATCCCTCCCGAAGTGACCATCTCCCAAAAGATGGTCTGGGCGTCCCAGAGGGAGACGACCAAGTTGGAGGACAGGGCGTATTCGTTGTTGGGGATACTGGGCGTCAACATGGTTCCCACATACGGGATAGACAATGCCGCGTTCGAAGACTTGCAACACAGGATCATTTCTAGATACGCAGACCAGACCCTCTTCGCTTGGTATCATACCATCACTCCTCCTCAGGATGTCGAGATGGCAGATGGGGACGCTGCTCCAGTACTCGCTCCTGCACCCGCTCCTGCACCGACACCCGCACCTGATCCCGCTGTAGAGCCGGCAGAAGACGACGCCAGCGGCTCTTCGCCAAACACTACAGGACTTCTCGCGTCCTCTCCCTCGCAATACTTGAAATCCTACGAGATCTCTGAAGAGGACTTTCGCAAGAATTACGTGGACAGCATCAGAGACCAGAGCTATCGGTCACACTTTTCCATCAGCAACAACTTGGTTCAGATCTCCCTCCCGATCAAGCACATGAGGGAGAAGATCTACACGGCTGTTTTGCGCTGCAGCCTCGAGCCCCCTGGAAAGGATCACATCCAGCGTCCCCTGATTATCTATCTGGAAGAGATCCAACCATGGAAATACGTTCGGATCCACATTTTACCCGATGAAGATGAA